>CAOLHI010006382.1:0-34165 GCA_948474755.1 Ctenosaura bakeri
GAGATCTTTATTAAATACAGACAAACAGTGTATGCAACATATGCACTCAGATAACTATAGAAAATAAAGGTTGGAGTGAGACAGAGGGATTTTTCAGAGGGATTGTTGAATTGAGTGATACGACACCTGTCCTGAAGCCCAGATAGATCACTGCGAAGGTCCAAAGTTGCACAGTCTCAGCCAATATGACTGAAGGGAAGGCTCACCAAGCAGAGTGGCAGCAAGACGGGATGGAACTCAGGAGCGATCCGAGGATGGTCTCGGAATCGGGGGTTTTTATAGGGAGAAATGTAACTGCAGGCTAGTCTGTACTTGGGGAAAACAATGAGTTTCAGGTGCGAGACAAAGCTTTGGAAAGGTCAAAATTTAACATGATTGCTTTAGATCCGAATTGACAATGGAGTAGCCAGTATGCAGATGCACAGTGCTTGACATTTGAGCATCCAGCTTGTCAAGTTGCCTGCTCGGGGCAGGGAGTTCTTTGTAAGCAGCGTGCATACATAATGAGGGTGTTTGCAGAGGTCTCCTAAAGTGGCGATCTGGCTATTTCTGGCGTGCCTGTATTGTGTTGGAATATTGCAGCAAGTAGTGGCTGAGCCTAGTTCTGTGCTTGTCCGGGGGCCTCACAAACATGTGGAGAGGGATGGTGGAAGAGACCCAAATTACTGATATCAAAATGATATCTATGTCACCTTAAGTGCAGCACAGACATTGCAGTAACACACCACTACATTTCATTGGCAGAAAATGGCTGCCATGTCATTGGAGTGGTGGTGACCTTTCTCTGGGTTTTAGTCCAAACTTTAAAGAAACTCAAAGACTCGTATAAGTTATAAGACTCATAAGTTTAGCACCTTGGATAGCTCCTTTTGAAGTTTTTGCTGAAAGCCAGAGTGGATTCACAGCCTAGTTGACATGGAAACCGTCTACCACCATAGTTCCATAGACACTTGCATGCACTATTTTGATAAATATTGCATGTCCCAATGCCCCATATTTTACAGAAATATCCCCAAACCACTCACGAATATTTTCTCTGAGACTGATTCCCTCCTTCTAGCCCAATGTGTAATGGTGGCTTGTGAAGACTGTTTGTGGAGTTCTCCCTATTACACAGAGTGTGAACTGTTTGCACATTTCCAGATGTTGTTGGACTGCAACTCACATGAGGCAGAGCCAATAGTAAGGACTCCTGAGAGCAGCATGTTAACAACCTTGTGAGGGCTACCAAATTCTCATCATTGCATATATCGGAGGAGCACAAATCAAGTCAAGATTGACACCTGTAAGTCCTAACAGCTCTAGCCAACATCACCAATGCTGAGGGACGATGGGAGTTGCAGTGTGACATCTGGAGGCCCATAAAGTTGCCTAACAGTGTTGTTGTTGTTGTTGTTGTTGTTGTTGTTGAGTGTGCCTTGAAGTCATTTCCAGCTTATAGAGACCCTAGAGTGAACCTATTTTGGGGTTTTCCTGGCATGGTTTATTCAGAAGAGATTTGCCATTGCTTTCGTCTACGGCTGAGAGAGTGTGATTTGCCCAGGGCCATCTAATGTGCTTCCATGGCTGAGTAGGGATTTGAACCCTGGTATCCCATAATCCTAGTCCCAAACGTAAACCATTACAGCAGCCTGGTTTTCACAAAGATTGCCTATATGAGGGGATCCTGGAAGATAAGACAATGGTTCTGCAGAAATAACAGTCCTTGATAGTTCTCTTTGAGACCCTCTCTGCCTGTGGCCATCTTTGCCATAAAGAAGGATGGGAGCCTGGAGGAAAAAAAAGAAGAAAACAACCAAGGATCTAGGCACAGTGAGAAGCACTGTTCCAGAATGAATACACCTCTGACCTAATATTCTTCTGTGCTTGTGATTCATGATGGCAAGAGATATCATGCAATAATATGGTAAACGCTCGCATCCTCCCCTTGAAATATTATTATACAGTAATTCAGCACCCAATTTCTTTTTTGACTCCTGCTTTGATAGTTTACAAAGCACTCCCAGAAATGATACAGAATCATCTCCAGCAGAACAGAAAGTAATTTGGAGAAGTCAACGGAATGTTCGCTTTAGGTCAGCATCCATCAAGCATCCGTCATTCTCTGCCACTATATCAGCCTAGGTAAATACCTGTCAGAAAGTACAGGGCTGCTGAGCAGACTTACAGGAGCTTTTCGAAAAAGTTCAGGGCAACATTGTTTGTGATCTTTTTTCCTCCCTTCTTCTCTCTCTTTTCTCAGACACATATGTCTTGGTGGAAAACTATCAGGGTTTGTATTGCAAAGTAGAGATTAACAGTAACAGACTGCTCACTTGGTCATTTAGAGTTTCTTTCTCCTTTTCTTTTATTCCCCCTTTCAGTTTGTCATGTTTAGTTGTGAACAAGGTTAGAGATGTTTGCATGGTTGGCGTCAGCAGCAAGTGGATCAGGCATTTGCTGGAGGCCCGAGATAGTAGGGCCTGCCATGGGTCTGTGAAACCAACTTCCCTACACCAAGAATCTTCAGGACTATAGCTATGTGTGGGGCATAAGGATGTTGTTCCACAAATAAGATTTCTCCTCACCTTACAAATAAATTTTCCTTTGGTCCCCAAAGTTCTTGCTTTGCAGTAACTTTAGGCTTCAGTTGATGGTTCAGAAATACAGTTTAGGTGTTAGGATCATAGAATCATAGAAATGTAGAGTTGGAAGAGACCACACGGGCCATCCAGTCCAACCCCCTGCCATGCAGGAACACCCTCAAAGTACTCCCGACAGATGGCCATCCAGCCTCCGCTTAAAAACCTCCAAGGAAGGAGACTCCACTACGCTCCGAGGCAGCAGATTCCACTGCCGGACAGCCCTGACTGTCAGGAAGTTCTTCCTGAGGTTCAGGTGGAATCTTCTTTCCTGCAGCCTGAATCCATTGCTCCTTGTCCCGGTCTCTGGAGCAGCAGAAAACTAGTCCTCTCCTTCCTCTACATGGCATCCCTTCAAATATTTAAACATGGCTATCATGTCCCCTCTTAACCTTCTCTTCTGCAGACTAAACATACCCAGTTCTCTAAGTCTATCCTCATAGGGCATGGCTTCCAGGCCTCTCACCATTTTGGTTGCCCTCCTCTGGACCTGCTCCAGCTTGTCAATATCCTTCTTGAATTGGGGTGCCCAGAACTGGACACAGTATTCAAGATGGGGTCTAACCAAAGCAGAGTAGAGCGGTACCAGTACCTCCCTCGATCTAGACACCATACACCTGTTGATGCATCCAAGAATTGCATTGGCTTTCTTGGCTGCCGCATCACACTGCTGACTCATGTTCAGCTTGTGGTCTATGAAGACTCCTAGATCCCTTTCACACGTACTGTTATCCAGCCACGTGTCCCCCATCCTATATTTCTGTATTCCATTCTTTCTTTCATGGCTCTGGTCATAAGTTTTTGTTGGATGTGTATTAGAAAAGACTAGGCATTGCTAGAATTAGCAAAGTCCTGCAAAGTATCAAATGCCAACTGTTGATTTCAACTATGTATCTGTTCAAAGCATGTTTGTGTATTTCAATGAATCAAATGGTTTATTGCTTTATTGCCCACTGGTACAAGTGGGCAATAAAGTTGGGAGAGAAGATCAGAAGGGTAGAGGGGGAGAAGAACAGAGGGGGAAAAGAAAAGCACCAAAAGGTATTGTGTGAGTACTGGAAATGTTTGGAGAGAAGGGAGGAAACACATTCTAGCTTCAAGGATGAAAGATAGGTAAACAACTGTGAGTCTGGGAAACATCTATAATGGTGAGATAATGTTGGATTTATGATCTTCTCTAATCACAGCTCTGAGTGCCTAAATTTGTATCTGAAAGGTATAAAATCTGTAACTATCATGCATGCTGTAGTCTCAGCAGCTTCTAACTAAGTGTGCTGTGTTGCCTGCTTCACTATAAGTAAACACTGCTAATCAACTCTGAGTGCAAGTTATCCAGGACATGACATTAGGCATCCGCAGAAATAGGGGTGAGCAGAGTGATTGACAGAATGTGAACACAGCAAATAGGAAAGTTTTATGAATGAACCATTTTCAATGTTTCATTCTTTGAAATGCTAGAAATTTGGTGGCTGAAGGAAAAATTCATAGGGGGTAGAATTCTTGTTTGGGGAGCAACACCCTCATTTTACCACCACCCCTCCTAGCTACCTCCCTTAATATCTTTTGAGCAACCTAAAGACACAGGTCTCATGAAGAGACTACAGTGGTTTCGGAATATGTGATTTTAAGCTAATACAATTGTGTCATGCCCTATACCTAAAACAGTGGCAATATGTACATGGATGCACTGAAGCATTTGTGTGTATGTCACCACCATTAGGCATGATGGGATATGAGTACTCGTGTTTTTTCTTTTACATTGGAGTTCCTGGAATGGAACCCTTGCATGTATGGAGGGACTACTGTAAATAATTGGGACCCAAACAGATGTTGGAAAGTTACTTTTGAGGACTACAATTTAGCAAATTTGCAGATTGCATGGCTGCAAAAAGTACTTTTCTGAGCTCTGGACATGCCACAAAATGTTACAGTGTGGAGTGCTGCTTAGTGCTCACTTCTAATATGTTCCATCTGATACTCAGTAGGAGCAGCTGCCAAGAAGGCCCCATCCTGTGTTACCAACAAATATAGCTGTGAGGTAGTGGAACAGAGAGAAGGGCCTCTGTAGAAGAGCTCAAAACATGAATGGACTCATGTGAGAGAATACTATCCTTCAGATAACCGGGACCTGAGCCATACAAGGCTTCATAGGTCATAACCATCATTTTCAATTGTGCCTGGAAAAAGACCATCAGTAAGCAGAGCTATTGCAACAAGGGAGTTGTCTGCCAGCCCATTCTAAGCATGCTCCATTAGAATATTTTCAGGTTTCCTCAGTTCAGGATTTCTTTTTCAAATAATGCCTTTACTTCTGTAAACCTCGCAGGCACTCCATATCCGGAAATACTTCCTTCTTGAAAGAGAGTGGCATTGTTTTGGCTGCAAAAGTGACAGCATTTGTACCTGAACATCGGAAATGAATGGTGTAGAGGTGATGGCTGAAAGCTTCTGTTTTTGCAATGTTGTGGAGTAGTTAGAGCTAGGGAATTCTCCAAAGCTGGCTTCAGATTAACTAATTCATTATCCACTTTCACAGGGTTGAGGGTTAAGAAAAATTGGATAGTTTTTCTGAGCCAATCTGTTCAGCTGCAATGCTATTGAAAGGCTTGGGGGAAAAACCCAAGTAGAAACATTAAAACCTTTTAAATAACTTGTTTAAATTGTTTAGCAGCATGCTGAGCAAGGAAGACCATAGTCTTTTGGAAGTATATTTCTCCCAAAGGCTGCTGTGACACATTTCACTCAGTGGAAAAGGTCAGGGACGTTCCCTTCGGTAAAGTGATCGCTACAATCTTGCGAAAGAACAATTAAACCCATGATGAATCCCAGCAGGCTTGGAGCAATCCACTGAGGACAAGGTAGTGACAGTGGGAAATGGAGTAGAAAATGTAAATCCTATTGTTAGTAATAACTAGACTAGACTTTTTCTTTTCTTTTTTCCCCTTTTCTTTTCTTTTGGTGTATTCTTGCTCAAACATGAGGCTTGTATCCACAGTTTTTACTACTTGTTGTACTTGGGGATTTTTCTTCATTGAAAAATATGGGTTCAGATGCTACGTCATGATCAACATTTCATAACTTTACAGTTCTGGAGTGGTTTGAGTGTTGGACTATGGACCCTGGAGACCAGGGTTTGATTCCCCACTTAGCTATGGACACCCACTAGGTGTCCCTGGAGGAGGAGGAGGAGGAGGGGGAGGAGGAGGAGGAGGAATCATCATCATTATCATCATCATCTGATGTACAGAAGGGTCTGATGAACTTCAGAAGTACCTGATGCACAGAAGTGCCTGATGTTCCTCTGGAACACCCAAGGCACACTGGAAGCACATGAAGCCGATCAGAACACTCTTGCCAGTACCCAGATGTGCATCTCTGCAATTTGCTAACACGGCTTCATTGCTTTTCTGAAACTCACATGTTGTTGTTGTTGTTGTTGTTGTTGTTGTTGCTGTGTGCCTTCAAGTCATTTCTGACTTATGGTGACTTATGGTGACTTATGGTGACTCTATGGTTTTCTTCCCAGGGTTCCATAGAAAGTTGCCATGGCAGGTAAAATGGAATATTAACTCTGTAAGTGTGTATTGTGAAAGGTCTACTGCCCTTCAGCACAACAGCTGTGTAGCACAATTAACATGTAACTCCACATGCAGAGATTTGTGCTACACAGCCATATGATGACACGAAAAGTAACTGAGAGTGCATCTTGGAGATAAAGTCCATTCAGTGAGTGGAGCTTTTTTCCAAGACTGCAGTCTGAATGATTATTCTAAAAACCATGAGAACTGTGTCAAATAGTAATCATTGTTAGGGCCATCTCCTTTCCATTCCCACAGGACTTCCTTTCACCATCTCACGTGTCCTAATCCCACTGTTCTCGGCTTGACCATGATAATATTTCAGGGTTTTGAAGAGTGGCATGCGTGACATGGCTTGTAGAGTAATCTTGATGAATGCCATTGCTTGACTCCTCATCTTCTTCTTCTCCTCCTTTAGATTTCCTTGTCACTTTCCCTGATATATTTGATTGTTGCCTTTTCCACTCCACTGATATTTTCTCTCTACATACTGGATCAAGACTGAAATCTCTAGGTATTTGCAACCTTTTCATGTCTGACACTCACTTGGCATAAAAGGTCTTTTAAGGCCAGCATGCAGAAAAGGAGCTTGGTTTACTGCTAGGTGGATTTTGTATCCTTTCTGCAAGATGGATTTGACAAATGATGATATTTTGCCAGTGGGCTTTCTATCACAGATTTCTCCAAAGAAGATTTCTTTAGGTTGGATGCAGAGGTGACACTTCTTTTAAAAAATTAATTCCACATTTACCAGTATGTATTAGAATATCAGCAGAACAACTGAGAATGCAAGTGGGGATGCAAGTGAATTCCCCCAGATTTTGCTCTTCTTCTCTGAGATGTGAATCTGTATTAAACAAACTGCCAGAAAAACTGCCTAACAGTTAAAAGGCAGAGTGGTGGAAAATGGATTGTAGGTAGCTCAGCTGGGGAATATGTGACTTGACAGTTGTTGTTGCATTGCAACTCCTGTTAGCCCTAACTGGCATAGTTATATGTGGGATGGTGGAACTGCAGTAAAACCACATCTGGAGGGCCCTATGTTGCTCTTCCCTCACAGATAGGGTTGGGAATAAAAAGTTTTCTGAGCATTTGGTGTTTCATTTCTGGGTTCCTAAGCAAATCTAAACAAGCTGTTCTATCTTCTTGCAAGAACTGTGCCAAAAGTTAATTTAGATACCTGACTGAAGACGTGCAGTTGTTCACAGAAAGAATGACACCTATGTTACTATGTCAGAATGATCTGTTTTTTGTTCACCTGTCTCTCAATTTATGTTAAGCAATTTATGTTATGTTAAACTGTCTCATCCCCTTTTTCTCTCTCTTTGGAAGCTCTAAAAAACCCTGATGTTCAATCAGGCTTTGTCCATCTGTTGCAAGCAAGCTGACTGCAGGGGCTGAGAAGATGTTCCTCTTAGCTAAGGGTAATTGTGTGTGTGTGTTTGTGTGTGTGTGTGTGTGTGTGTGTGTGTGAGAGAGAGAGAGAGAGAGAGAGAGAACTCCTTCCCAACCTCATTCAGGGTCCAATTTCAGTTCTATGATTCTACCTGGGAAACAAAGGTGGACTGGTGTTTCAGCTACATTTAAGAATAGGGTAGAGTTCATTTGAGCTGGAGGGTTTCCATGTCACTGAAGCAGTAAATCCACTCCAGGTGTTAGTTTTAACTTTAAAGGAGCTCTCCTAGCACTGGACCTATTTTGGGAATAGGGTAGAGCATTTTGGAGAGCTCCTTTAAAATTCAGACTAAAATCCAGAGTGGATTCACTGCCTTTCTTCCATGAAACCATTAGATGCCACTTCTGTTTGTTTCTTGATTTAATATTTATTATTTTAGTTGAGAGATACAGACTAGTTTACAACAACAGAAGGGAAAAAAAAGTTAAAAAGAGAAAGGGAAAAAAGAGAAAAGGAAACAAACTATACATTAACAATATACATATATAACTAAAACTACAACAAAGCTAAATCAAACTAAATTGAAACTAAGACATAGTAACAAAACCCATTACTAAAAGACTAAGGCCATCTGCCCACTACATTGATTGATCCAGTGGATCCATTGATCCAGTGGGTTTACTCTTGTTGGGAACTAACAGTAGGATTTTTGATAATGGATAATTATTGGGACTAACCCAGCTCATCTATTCAGAGTCCTGTGTAATTAGCTAGCAAATGTAGTTTGGGCTCATTTTCTTCATCCAATTTTTCTGAAATCTCCAAATTTCTTTATACGTGGATGAAACATTCTGTGTAAAACAGGCAGATTTGTCCATCTCTATTCCCATCAGCCTAGTCACTTGTTGACCATTTTCTTTGCCCTGCTTGAAATTGGTGAGGCAACCAGGCCGATTTATCAATGACTTTCTCCCTACTGCAGCCCTATGTTTTGTTTTATTATGTTTGGAAAAAGGAGCCTGGAGAATAGCAATGAGATGCTGAGATCTGACTGCAAGGAAAACACATTGCCGTTTCTCAGAGCAGTCGGAGTTTGAGTTGGCATGGAAAATCACAAAGAACTGCATATCGTTGCTTATTAACTGGGAAGAAAGGGAGGTGAGTTGTTTTTCTTAAAAGAATGCATGTCTGTGGGTCTGAGATGGTTTTTTGAGGGCCTGTGGTGATAACAGAAAGTAAAAAAGCAATATACCTTGGGATCAGGAATTTCAATCTAACCTATTACTCAGGCTGATAAACATTTGGTTGAATTTATCTAGGAGGAAGAAGGTGGTCATTGGTTTCTACTGATCACTTGACATTCTCTACCAAGACACTTCCTGCTTTAAAGACCTGATGTTTCCCCTTCCACTAACTGGGTCACATTTGGAGTGAGGAACCATTTACCTATTTCCTACTATTTCCCATTTGTTGTTGTGTGCCTTCAAGTCGTTTCTGACTTAGGGTGATCCTAAGGTGAACCTATCATGAAGTTTTCTGGTTCTGAGTGTGTGTGATGCACCCAAGGTCACCTAGTAGGTTTCCAAGGCTGAGAGGGGAATCAAACCCTGGTCTTTAGGATCACAGTCCAGCACTCAAACCCCTACACTATGCTAGATCTTTATTTCCCATTTAGGTCTTGAAAAAAAAAAGTAGGTTTTTTGACTCTTCAAGGATAATTCTTAAAGTTATTCTCAGCATAAAAGTACTTCCTTTACCGTAACAAAAGCATCAGTTTGCTTCTACATTTCAGGGCCTAGTTTGGTAGAAAGTTTGGTAGCTGTGGCAAAAAAGGAAAAAAAAAAAAGAAATCTTTAGTGTAGTGAAGCGTAAAGATCAAAGTATATAAATGGCTGTAAAGAGAGTTGTAGCAAGTCTTCATAGCTTTTATTGCATAAATATTTTCCCATTTCCTTCATCTTGCAAAATGCAGTGAAACAAAGCAATTATTTGAATAATGCTGTGGATGAATGAAAGGTGATTGAGATTGGTTTTCAAGATCTAGGAGATGATTTGGGTACAGAAAGACCTTTTATTAAGAAGTGATTAAACTTTTACCACTTTTTAATCCTGGCTTTGATGTTCAGACCACAGCATGGAATGTTAAGTATAAAAAGTAATTAATTGTAGTTATAAATCAAAGATCACCAAACTGTTTAGCTACCTTCATAGTTAACAACTATGGAAGTAACGTAACTTTATTGTTTCCCAAAGCAACTAGCTTCCTTTTATTACTCTAAAACCCAACATGACAAATTATTGAAGAACACAAGTTCTTTTCCTATCTACCTTTTTGTCTCTTCAGTGGCCTGCAAACCCCAGGATTCCATAGGATGTTGAAAGTGGAATCATAGCGCTATTCACAGTCTAGTGCGGAAAGGGCTAGTATCTACCACAGAACATGTGGTACAGCTGAAACCAGCATTTGAATCACGTGCTATTGCTCTTCCACCATTTAATGGAAATAGGAGCTTTGAAAATTCGTAGCCATGCTGGCTGAGGAGTCTGCAAGCTGAAGTAAAGAAAGTAACTTCTCAAAGCTGTGGTGAGGCCAACACTGCATTACTATAAAAATAATGGCAGATATCCTTTCCTTAACTATTCAGTATTCATGTTCATGACGGTGGCACTATTGCTATCATTTTAAATGCTCCTTCAAGCGTACCTTAAAAGCCAGCTGTTGCACTCAGTGTTAGAAGTGCTGGAAGATGATGGCCCTTTTCAAATGGTTTTTTTTGTTGCTCAAATGGGAGCGTCGCTCGTACGACTCACCCCACTTGCGTGATGCAAGTGGGGCGTGCGTGCATTTTTTGATTTTTGCTTTAAGCGATAATGCCCCGCATTCGAGCAATGCTCGCAGCGCCCTCGCGCACTTACCTGGCATGCGGTGCGGTGGCGAGCCAGGCGGGTCGGCTTCCTTCCTCCAGAGCAGCCTCACAGCTCCCACACTGCCCTGCGGAAGGAGGGGGTGGGGCGCTAGTGCGACGGTCACCTAACAGGAAGCGACCTGCGGTAGGAAGGAGCGGGGAAGCGGCAGCATTTCGGAGGAGGCTTCTCACGAGACGCCCTCCCCCATCGCACAAACAGGTAACATGCGAAAAGGGCCGATGTTTTCAGTCCCCTTTATGATGGAGTTCTGGCTGTGTGGCTATCCTGAATGCCAGAGAAACTTAGCAACGGGTTGCCAGGCAACCAGAATAGCTACTCAAGAGAGAAACCCGGGCCATTAGAGTGAGGGAGGGGCTGAAGGCCTGTGGAGAATATTTAAAAAGGTGCACACTGATTGGCACTGGCAGTCTTTCAATGAGTCCTTCAGCCAGAGAGAGCTGTGGAATAAGCTTCCTCAGTCAGGCCATTTCTGCACTATACTGTTATAGTGCTATTATTCCATTCTCAATATCCTGTGGAATTCTGGGCTTTGTAGTTTACTGTGGCCAAAGAACTCTCTGGTTGAGAATTCTAAAGGCCCCTCCCTAAACAGCAAATCCCAAGATTCCATAGGATGTTGAAAGTGGAATAACAGCACTATAGTAGTGTAGTGCGGAAATGGCCTTAGCTAAGGGAGTTGTCTGAGTGGGAGGGTTTGTTTCTCAGGGAAAGCCTAGAAAGAGGCAGAAAAGAAATTAAACCATTATAGAATCTGGTCAGAAAGTGTGACCTAGATTTGAGGATTGGGCCTTTGGGGATAGTGTAGTCAAAGGGCTGTTGGTGATACTGGTGGTTTCAAGACATACAGAAACTGTCTGAAAGAAACCTGAAAAACTATATTAGCTCCAATCTGCACGTGAACTCTTGGTTCTGTTTGTTATTTTACCAAAGATTATAGTTTATTTTATAAATTTTGGCTCAATTGAGTAATATACAGTATTTAAAACCCAAATAGAAAACACACTATGATAAAACTCTAAGGGGATTCCAAATAACCATCAAAACGCCTCTCTCTTTACTCAGAAGTAGTGTTTAAAAGGGGAAGGCAGAGCTGTATGTGTGAAGTGAGAGGTCACTTTCTCAGACTGGGGAGCTGCCCTACCCATCTGAAAGAGAGAGACGGGGGCAAAAACCAGGCCAGACCACACCAGGTTTGCTGGCGGGAGAGAGCTGGAAGTGTCTGCAGCACCCTAATCGCCAAAAGAACAGACCTCCATCAATTGGTGCAGATCCTGTTGGTTCTCCAGGTGCATTCCAGACTGTTTGAACAAAAAAGTCTTTGCCTGTCAGCAGAAAGAGATGAAGGATGAAGGCATTCCATCCTCCCTAGGAGGGGATTTCCTAGGTCTAGGAGCAGCCACCAAGAAGTCTGTGCCTTGTGTCCACATCTGATACTCCTGTGGATCTCAGGGCTTGCGTAGGGTTCATATGGATAGTTTGGATCTAAACTTTATGAGACTTTATAGGTCATAACCAACATTCTTGAATAGTACCCAGAAAGAGCCAGTTGGAGCTGTTATACAAAGGTTACGTATGTTTCCTATAGCCAGCCCCAGTTAACAATCTGTATAATAGAGTCAAGAACTGATTTTAGACTTTTGAGGCCTTTCTGCATTATACTGTTACAGTGTCATTATTGCACTTCCTGACATCCTATGGAGGGGCGTTTAGAATTCTCAGCCAGAGAGCTCTTGGACCTCAGTAAACTACAAACCCCAGAATTCCACAGGATGTTGAAAGTGGAATAATAGCACTATATAACAGTGTAGTGTGGGAAGGCCCATAGACACACACACACACACACACACACACACACAACTTAATCCATTTTGCTTCCATTTTGGTTTTTTTTAAAGATGTGTTAGGCTTTCTTGTCATCTCCATTATTTTCTCAGTAAGCTGTTCAGCTGTCCTAGGGAAGCTGAAGATTTATATAATTGCTAGATCTGATGGATAGAATCACAGTGGTAGGTCAGCTGAGCTTGACCCAGAAAAGCAACACAGTTGGCACATATGGTATTAAAGCTACCTGCTTTTAATGTACTGCTGCCATTAGAGGCCTATGGGATGGCATGTGCTAGAAAAGTAAATAAACACACATTGGCACTTGTCTGGACTTTTTGAGGATGAAGGTGAAAAATGTCCTGACTTATTACATTTCAAATGTATATAAAACTGGCTGGTCTCTAGGGCATGGACGTTGAACCTGTGGCTCTCCCGATGTTATTGGGGCACAACTCCTATCATCTTTGCTTAAGGCTAATGGAAATGGGAGTCCAACTACATCTGAAAGGCCGCTGATTCTTCACCCCTGTTTTAGGTCAAAAATTAATTGGGCATTTTCAGGCCACTCAGGGTACTTTTTAACTATCTGTGCTACATTAAAGGCATACATTCTTGTTCCTTTCCACAGTCATGCTCTGAAATGTCTGCTTCTGAGAAGTGTCAGGAAAACCAGCTTGCAGGCAGTTTCAGTTGGCCAGTAGTGGTGATGACACCAGGACAGGTTTTTCCTCAATTTCTGGCAGAGTTTTTTAAGGTCACCAAGACATTGCCAGGAGATGTTTTTGTGCTATTTTTTTTTTTAAAAAATTCCTCCTCTTCTCTCTTTGATGAAGTATGATCTCAGAAAAGAACAGCTTTGCATATTCACAGACAAAGAACCCTACAGACAACATAAAGACAATTGGCGAAAACTGATGGCATCAAAAGGGTAAAAAAAAGTCTTTTCCCAATTTCTGGCACACTTCCATACTGTTATATTTAAAAATTTCATAGAATCGTTGAGTTAGGGAAAAGGGTCACAAGAACTGTCTAGTCCAAGCTCCTGCCATGCAGCAACATACCACTTAAGTGCTTCTGAGAGATGGTCATCTAACCTTTGTTTATAGGTCTTTCCCAAAAAAGAAAATATTCCACCCGTCAAACAGCTCTTATAGCCAAGAAGTTCTTCCTAATGTTTAGATGGAATCTCTGTTCTTGGAACTTGAATCCACTGGTTTGTTTCATAGTCCCTGGAGCATCAGAAAACAAGCTTGCTCCATCTTTTACATGACAAAAATTCAGATGTTAAAAAAGATGGCTATTGTATCACCTTTTCAGTTTTCTCTTCTCCAAGCTAAACATACTCAGCTCCCTAAATCGTTGCTTGTAGGGTTTGATTTCCAGACATTTTACTATTTCAGAACCTGTGTCTGGACACATTCCAGCTTGTCAGTATCCCTCCTGAACTGTGGTGCTCAGAACTGGACACAGTATTCCAGGTGAGGTCTGACCAAGATAGAATAGATGGTACTATTACTTTCCTCACTCTGGACATTCTGCTCCTATTGATGTAACCCAGAATTCCCTCCTTCCTTCCTTCCTTCCTTCCTTCCTTCCTTCCTTCCTTCCTTCCTTCCTTCCTTCCTTCCTTCCTTCCTTCCTTCCTCTCCTTTTGCCACTACGTCACAGTATTGATTCATATTTAGCTTACAGTTGACTAACATCGCTAGATTCCTTCATCTGGAGCAAGAATAAGTAGAAACATATCTGGGGAAAATGTACATAGAGGAAGACTACATCATGGTGTAGGTTAAGCCAGGAGTTGATCTAATAGTATGTGCTTATGACTGTGGTTTGGATGGTTACTTTTTGGCCAAGCTGACTGGTGGTTTGGGAGCTGTAGTTCAAAAAGTAACTTTTCCAAGTTCTATTTCCAACATGCAATAGGAATCCTGGCTCACACTGCAAAGGAAGAAAATAATTTCACGTCTTTCCTTTTTTTAACCCACATTTTTCTATACTGCTTCCAAAGAGCTCCCTCAATTTTTTTTTCATAACAACCCTGCAAAATATGCTAGGCTGAGAAAGAATGACTGACCACTGGAAAAAAGAGAGTGGCTGATCACTGAAGAAGCACGCAGTCTCACTTTTCTCTTCTCCACTTAGCCACACTTCTTTAGACACTTTAAGAGATCCAATCTAATAGTGTGTATCTACCCTGTACAATTGTAGCACCTCAATACAGCTTTAACTGTTGTGGCTATAGAATTCTTGGATCTGTAGTTGGTTAGGTGCTTATAATTCTTTGCAGAGTTCTAATGCAGAAGGAAGAGGAGTGTGAAAGCTACTCACATTGTAGAGATTATATGGGTTTTCCACCTTTAAACAAAAGCCCTTTGTGCATGGCATTGCAGCAGTCCACGGGTTGTGCTTCTGTGTGACATCATTGCGGTTCCACTGCCATCCCTCCTCCCACTCATCACGATCATGGGATAGTCACTTAATGGAATAAATCCGTCAAGCATCTGCTATTGCATCACACCCCTGTCTTTACCTACTGTGTGGAAGGGCAGAAAGCGTGATGGAGGTGCTTCTTTCTCCAGCATAGCATGGGAAAAAGCCCAGCTGCACTGCAGAAGGCAGGCATGTGTCACTTGTGCTTCTTTCCAAAGGGAGCCGGCTGGATGTGGAGGGAAGCGTTCCTGCCATTCTTCCTTCCTGGAAAAAGTGCTGCCGGGATTGCAATGGGAGGATTGGGTAGGGTGTGGAAATGGCCAAAATAATACTTCCTGCAGCCCAAGGTCTCCTTCCCACTACACAGTTATAGCATTCTGAGGCCATTTTAATGGCTCCCTGCTTTGGGGTCCTGGGATTTGTAGTTTCATGTGGTACCTGGAATTTTGTCCTAGAGATCTCCAGTAATTAAGATAGTGGCATTCATAGGATGGAGCCAGGACAATTAAAGTGGTATCTGGGAGATTTGAGAGTCTACCTCTGTGTGGAGTTTTGAATGTGGGTTTCCTGAGTTTTTTTCTGACATTCCAGCTGGGGTACAACATCATCTCTATGTGACATCCTTCCATATGTGTCCTCATCCTTAGTTTCCTGCAGATTGCTACCACTCTTCATTCAGTCCATGTTCCATCTTGAGAGTATGTAAAATTTGTCATTTTCTCCCCAGTTGGACTATCTTGAAAGCCTATGAAAGGTTTAATAAGCTGGCTATCTAATACCAAGAGCAAAAAATCAGTGCTAGCTCTGCGTGGATATTAATTAAGACCCTTCTCTTGTGAAAGGTGGTTCTCTTCCTCCTTCTCCAGATTTGGTGGCCACTAGTTAGTAAACTTGCTGTTAAGCCCCATGGAATTAGCTTCCTAAAACAATTCTACATCAGGACTATCAAAGAATTGTGTCTCAAGATGAAAAGCTGGCTAGAAGAAAACACACTTGATCTTGTGGTTTGCCCCCACACTTGCCGGGGGACCTATACAGTAGTATTTTCCCTTTCAATTTAGAAACCCACTTAGAGCAAAAATATTTTAATTACCCCTTTCCCTGCACCAGCGACCTCCAATTTCCTGTTCTTTTTCTCTCTCTATCCCAGTTTTGAAATTAGATCATGCTAGTTGAGCACAGTTGAATTGTAACGGATAATTATAACCTCATATTGCCTTTCGGAATGCCAATAAATAAAAACTTATTTATTTATTTATTTTTTAAAAAAACTCTGAAATAATGACACAGTACTCCAGGAAGGAAATCCTGCTTGACATAGATGACCAGGTCCCCCTAGAGTGAATATTCAAAAAAGCCCCCCCCAGGGTTTTTAATAAAGATTTGATTACCTCATCAGATGATTAAGCAGCTCCTTATGTTATTAGATCGGTGGGGGTGATGTTATTGGTTTTACTAGGCAGGTTCTAGGGAATTGCTGGAAAAGCAATTAAGAAAAAAATATTAAAAGGTTGAAGAGGGAAACAGTCAAGGCAAATTGTAATAACAAGCAAGAACAAGGCCTGAAATCCTGAAACCAGCTCATTTAACAGCCAGTTCTACTTATAGGAGAGAGATGGTATAAATGGCAGTGACTCTGAGCTAGATCTGCAGAAGGCTATGTGAAATTTATCATTCACAGGACAATTAATTTTTCATTAGTGTTGACCCAGAGTGTCAATGACACAGACAGACAGGCTCCTTGGACTAGCATTTGAAACTTTTGCAAAACCAGGCTCTGTTGTCTGAACCTTCTTTCACAAAGTTTTGAACTGTTTTGTTGGGAAGGTAAAAATAAATAAATTCTCCCTCCATGGACAATGTCCATTGAGTCCAACTGCATTCTTCCATGCAGGAACACAAAATCAAAGCATTCCTGACAGATGGCCATCCAGCCTCTGTTTAAAAACCTTCAAAGAAGGAGACTCCAACACACTCTGAGGCAGCATATTCCATTGTTGAAGACCTCTTACCATCAGGAAGTCTTCCTAATATTTTGGTGGAATCTCTTTTCCTATAGTTTGAAGCTATTGCTTCATGTCCTAGTCTCTAGAGCAGCAGAAAACAAACTTGTTCCATTTTCCGTAAGATACCCCTCCAAAATGTAAACATAGCTATCATT
Source organism: Ctenosaura bakeri (assembly GCA_948474755.1). Classification (NCBI taxonomy): domain Eukaryota; kingdom Metazoa; phylum Chordata; class Lepidosauria; order Squamata; family Iguanidae; genus Ctenosaura; species Ctenosaura bakeri. Next base: position 16,942 of record CAOLHI010006382.1, read on the forward strand.
GATACAGTCTAGCTTTTTAAGCCACTGCATCACACTGTTGACTCATGTTTCATCTGTGGTCTACTAAGATACTTAGATCTCTTTCATGTGTGTTTTCACGTGTATATGCAATCAATATATAGATAATGATGCAGTATGGAAATAATCAAAATGAAAGGTGCAATGAGTAACCTACAGTTTCGATGATCAGTTAAATTTGGCAATTTCAAAGAGGTAGAAAGATTTCTCCTGAAAAACCTATACTGGTATGAATCATAGAATCAAAGAATCATAGAAATGTAGAGTTGGAAGAGACCGCACAGGCCATCCAGTCCAACCCCCTGCCTTGCAGGAACACCCTCAAATCAATCCCACAGATGGCCATCAAGCCTCTGCTTAAAAACCTCCAAAGGAGACTCCACTACACTCCCAGGCAGCATATTCCACTGCCGGACAGCCCTGACTGTCAGGAAGTTCTTTCTGAGGTTCAGGTGGAATCTCCTTTCCTGCAGCTTGAGTCCATTGCTCCTTGTCCTGGTCTCTGGAGCAGCAGAAAACACACTCTCTCTCTCTCCTACATGGCATCCCTTCAAATATTCACCAGCCATGCTTGGCAATGTTGGCAGTCTAGTGCTACTACTTTTGATCATGTTTCTTCCAGGTTGGTGACACCTTCTCTTTTGGGTAGGGGATTTATCCTGAGTAATTGAAGGTAATCATGGATCATAATTGACACTGTGATACTATGCAACTAGGTAGATCAAGCTACATGCAAAGGACAATGAGGGCAAGAAAGGGTAAGTGAAAATGTGACTTCCTGGATTTATTATGTATGTGAATATTGCAAAAAAAGATTATGTAACAAACATGTCAGCATCACAGTGCAAAGGCAGGGGTTGTCAATTTAGAGTGAGAACAGGAAAGGGTAATAAGAATCAACAGTAAACATTTTTACAAGGGGTGCTGATAAGTCACAGGAAAATCAAAACATTTTCCATGTCATATTGAAGAGGGAACAGGCTTGTTTTCTGCTGCTCCAGAGACTAGGACAAGGAGCAATGGATTCAAACTACAGGAAAAGAGATTCCACCTCAGCCTCAGGAAGAACTTTCTGATGGTCAAAGCTGTCCAGCAGTGGAATATGCTGACTTGGAGTGTAGTGGAGTGTCCTGCTTTGGAAATTTTTAAGCAGAGGCTGGATGGCCATCTGTCTAGAGTGCTTTGATGTGTGTTCCTATGTAGCAGGGGGTTGGACTGGATGGCCCCTGGAGTCTCTTCCAACTCTATTATTCTATGATTCTATGATGCCAATACTGCAGATATATCTGTATTACATAATCCCAGTCCTTTGATACCATTTTAATTGCTTTGGTTCCCTTTCATGGTATCCAGGGATTTGTAGTTTGATGCGGGACTTAGAATTCAGTGCTAGAAAGCTGTAGTGTTGTACTGCAGGGGAGCAGACTAGCAAATTCTAAAGATGTAACAAACCACCAATCCCAGGATACCACAGGAGAAAGCCATGACATTAATGTGGTACCAAACTAATATAATTATGCTGCATGGATGCTACTCTACTAAGAATGTTCATGGAAAACTGCTGACTAGCTCAGCTCTAATTTTAGGATGAGTAATTTTTGTGTTGTTCATTTTTAGGGACTGAAATTTCTTTAATAACAGGAAGGTGAAATTTTAAAAGCTGGATTTTGAAAACTGACATATTCACCTATCTCTGCTTCAATCAAAAGTGGTACAACTATCTAGCAATGCCTACTCTATTAGTAATACAAATTGTGTCCTGCAGTATCAGTGAAATTCATTTGAAAAAACAGAAGATTTGAAACTTTGCTTCCTTAACAAACAAACAAAAAAGTGTGCTAAGTTCAACATTGTAGATATCATCTAGAAAGCCAGCGTAGTGTGGTGGTTTGAGCACTGAACTATGGTTCTGGAGACCAGGGTTTGATTCCCTGCTCAGCCATGGAAACCCACTATGTGACCTTGGTGTCACACTCTCTCAGCCCCAGAAAATCCAACAGTAGGTTTGCCTTAGGGTTACCATAAGTCAGAAACAACTTGCAGGCACACAACAACTACACAACAGGCATCATCTAGCCTAACCTGAGGAAAATTTGCAGGTCTTTGAGCTACATCAAACTCATTCCAACTGGACTAGACAAGAAGAATAGCCAGCCTATGTACCTATTTAATTAAGACAAAGGTAGAAAAATAACAGGACACTCCTACCCAGTGACACAATCTTGCACACCCTTCATCCCAGTGGTTCAAAGCCATGACTAGTCTGTTGGGTTAGCAAATGGATTGTGTAAAAAAGAATGAAGAAGGGAATGGCATTATGAAATCACATACTGTCATTTCTTCAGAACTTTCAAGCATTACTTTTGGACAACAATTCCCAGAATCCCCACCACATGACCACCATTGCCAATGGCCAAATTGATGAGAGTGTTCTGAGAACCATGGTCTAAAAAATAACCTTTGTGTGCTCTGGTTCCCTCCCATGATCCCAATCCCTTCCCAGCTCCCTGACTTCTGAGACAAGTTGCACCTTGACACCACAGCTTGACTTTTTAAAAAAAGTAAAAGAAAAAGGAGAAACACAAGATTGCCACCACACAATTGTAAATATGACCAGCTCACCACCAGTCAGGCTTTCATCCCTACTCATCCATAAGCATTGTTTTTGTTTTTTGGAAAAAATTATCCTCTTATATCAGAGCTTTAACATCTGTCTTTGTATCTTTTTTAGAAATGAGCAAAAACAAGTCCCCATTACAGGTTTCTCTGCTCTAGTACTCTATAAGAAGCTATGCTTTGCTACCAACCATATGTTTTTTTTTAAAAAAAAAATTACTTGAAAGGCACTCTAGAGATAATAACTTTGATTTTACCACACCTGTCAAGAAATTTAGGAAATATGACTTCAGGATGATGCTCATCCATTTAAAAGATGCTCTTCAAAGGTTTTCCTGAAATCACCACTGCTGCCGTGGATAATTCGATGATAATGTGTCCTCTGTTGTTAATCAGTAAGTCATTAACCTTAACTGGATTAGAATATAAGGACTTGTAAGGGAAAAATTAAAGCCCCTTCAAACTGTAAGTCCTGATTCTATTGAAGTATATTACTTTTCCAAGCTCTGATTTAGATGTCCAAGGGTCTGCGCATTAGAATGACAGCCATGCAGTGGACAGATGAACATTTCCTGAAGCCTGGTGGTAGAACATATGCTCTGCATTCACAAAGTCTCAGATCAAGTCCTTGGCAGATGCCAGATTTTGAGTAATAGAGTTGGGAAGTACCTCTTTCTGAGAACCCAGATCACTACTGCCAATGGAGCAGACAGTATTTCTAACGAGTAGGAGACCGTTGCTGAGGTTCTACACCATAGGGTGTGCTTCATAAATCTATTGATTCATTGGTATGTTGCAGAAATACACCAAAAACTTCTTAGTGAATTGAGAAGATGAACTTCCAGATAGTGAGAAGAGTGTCCTGAAGTGCTCTGGGTGCTTCTGATGTTCATTGGCTGCTCATGATGAGCATCCAGAACTTGTTCTGTGCATTGGCTGCTTCTGATGTACATTGGACACTTCTGGTGCACATTGGACAATTCTCATGCTCACTAGGCACCTCTGGTGCACTTTGCACACTCTTGTTGCATTCCAGTACTTCCTAGCTCCACATCAGGGCTTCCAGGCATCAGTCAGCTCACTGGCTACCATTTCACAATACATGCTTGTATCTTCTAACATCATCCCCTAGGTCAGTGCTTCCCACACTTTGGTCCTCCAAGTGTTTTGGACTTCAACTTCCAGAGGCTCCAGCCGACTTGGCCAACAGTTAGGAATTCTGAGAGCTGAAGTCCAAAACACTTGGAGGACCAAAGTATGAAAACCACTGCCCTAGGTGAACATGGACATTGCAAAACTACTCAGTTCTATTTCCTACACAGGTAAGTCTGCTTATGAAAACATATGTTCCATGCCAAATTCGAATCCATATCTTCTCCTGTGAGTCTAACCTGCTTTTAAGCTCTTTGGAGGAAAGCTTTTTTCACTCAGCCACAGCCACATTTGATGAGGACACAGAAGAGAGCCTTCTTGGCAGCTGCTCCTAAATTGTGAAATTCCTTTTCATGGGAAGGTTGATTGGCCCCCTCTTTGTTGTCTTTGTTACAGCAGGCCTTTTTTTGTTTGTTGGTTTGTTTAGGCAGCTTTTGGTTTTTAACTAATTGATGAAAAGGAGCTTTTAATAGGGATGCTGTTACTATAGTTTATTATGTTTTAAATGTGTGTTTATTTTATTTTTAACCTGATTTTTTAAAATAGAACTGTGGTTTGATTGTCTTTTAACTTGTGTATTCAGGGTTTTAAGTTGTCTTTTGTCTTAAATAGTTATAAGCCACCTTGAATCCTCCTCAGGAAGAAAGGCCAAATGTAAATTAAACAGACAGATAAATAAAATGATAGATCTATAGCTCAGGGTTATAATAACTTCCTTGGTATGCAGAAGGTCCCAGGTTCAATCTCTTGAGATTCAGACTGCTATCTGAGACCCTAGGGGATTGCTGTCAATCATTGTAGACAATATTGAGCTAGAGGAAGAAACAATGTGAATATAATCAACCCAGAAAAGAAGACACAGAAATATACAAATACTGTATTGTTGTTGTGTACCTTCAACTTACGGTGCTCCTAAGGCAAACTTATTAAGGAGTTTTCTTGGCAAGATTTATTCAGAGGGAGGCTTGCCTTTGCATTCCTCTGAGGCTGAGAGAATGTGACTTGCCCAAGGTCACCCAATGGATTTCCATAGCTGATCAGGGATTTGAGCCCTGGTGTCAAGTCATAATCCAATGCTTGAACTAGTATGCCATGTCTATTAGTACTATACCGAATTAATTGGTATACATTTTAAATAAAATGCTGAAAGTTAGGGTTAGAAGGACAATTTAAAAATATTCAAAAATTGGTCAAAATGTGTTTTTCAAATATCAGAAAAAACTGAAAAGGAGAATCCTGAACTGATGAATATCTTAGGACTTATTCTGCACAAAATTTGACCCCCCACCACAAAACAACATTGTCTTTAAGGACAAAGCATTTTCAGATGCTTTGCAGAAAATAATTTTGCTGTGCAAAATAAGTCCCAAACTACTTTCTCACAGTGGGAACAAATTGCTAAAATTGCTTGCTGCTGCCTTCAACAACGAAATTAGCAAGAATTCTATCCCTATGTAAACATAGAGAAGAAAATCCTTCAAGTGTCTTATGCATATGTAAAATTCACTAGTTGCTATTTCTGTCCTTCTGCAGGATGGCTGCATTCAATTTAAGGCTGCAGCAGCGGAGTAGCACATGTAGTGCCACTGAGAATGTAAACGTGCACGCACGTGCGGATGTCCATGTCCATGTGCACTTGGCTGCACTTTCAAGTGTGCATTCATTTGTTCAATATGGCCATTCAACACAGCCCAGCATAAATCCCTGCACGTAGATTTTCACAATGATTGTGCCATGCAACTCTGATGTTGAATCTCAGCCATAGATTCTGAAACACATGTCACTCACAGTTATCATTGAAAACAGGCTGGCTGGGGTATTCTGGGAGCCATAGTCACAAACATTGCCCGTGGTGGAGCTTGGAGTGTGTGTGGGGTGGGAGAGGAGGGGCAGGGCTATGTCACGAGGGGTGGGGCCACTGTGTGCAGGGGGTATGGCCAGGGTGTGCAGGGGCCAGGATGCCCCCAAAACATTGCTGCCCAGGGCAAATCGTCCCCCCATCCCCTCATCCCTGCACGACTAAGCATTGCCCTACTCAGTAACTACGTATCCCTTGTAGAAAGTCTGTTTCGACTACAAGCCTTTATTAAATTGATGCAAAGAATTTCTCCTAAGACTTCAGCACTGTTTCAGATTCTCATTTGCATTTTTAGTTAGCATTAGTCTCTCCAGAACAGTGATTTGATGGATCCTTAGGTGATAAAAGAATATAAGAGTTAACATCAGTTTTAAAAATGTTGGGCATATTTTTCTAAGTTCTCCTCAACTGCATTACTTAAATACATACAATTTCATTCATATTTGCTGACATGAACACATAAACGTGGGCATATATATGGACATATTAATTCTCTCCAGCGTGTATGTAATGGATTCTGAATGTTTGCAGAAGTGATCCTCCATCAGATGGCACTGTTTGGATTTAGGATTTAAACCCACCAAAGCCTATTCATGCTTCTATAGATCTTTAACTTTCTCCCCAAGAGCTGACACAGATTTAAGAGGAAGCCTTCCTGCCGTGCTTGCAAAAGGGAGAAATTCAGATCTTATACTTTCCCATCCTTTGCACCTGCTCAGCCAAAGACTCTGTTTAACGCTGGATGAGGGGAGAGATCTACTGGCCTGCTTATATTGATAGAGGCAAAGGCAGCAACAACAATTGTGGCTGGTAGCGTCCCAATCATTCTGGTAGCCAATGGCTGTTCACTGGGTGCAAGGGAGGAGATACCTTCATGTGCCATTGTACTATGAGTGAATGGGGAAATGTCTTGTGTGGTCAGTGTGGTATAGTAGTTTGAGCACTGGGCTATGACTTTGGAGATTGGGGTTTGAATCCCTGCTCAGCCATGGAAACCCATAGGGTGACCTTGGACAAGTCACACCCTCTCAGCCTCAGAGGAAGGCAGAGGCAACCCCCCTTTGAACAAATCTTTCTAAGAAAACCCCAGGTTAGGTTCCCCTGAGGGTTGCTGTAAATCAGAAACAATTTGAAGGTGTGCAACAAGAAATCATATCCAAGAGTACAGCCACCGGCACAACCAGACTTTTGGGAAGAAAAACAGCAAATGCTGCCTCCCTGTCCTGAGAATTCTTACATATGTAAGGCTTATGGGGTGTTTCAGGGAAATAAAGTGTACACGAAACAGTGCTCATGTTTTAAACAGAACAGTTGAAATATCCACAGTCGAAAATTCAAATATGCAGAGACATGCTTGAGTGAAGAGGAAGCATGTGGAAGTGAGTGTGCATATTAGCAAAAATGCATAAAAATTGCACACACATATCCTTGCACACCCTCCATCCTAAAGAGTCTTGCTGCCTAACACAAAAGGAAGGCAGGAAGAAAATGCAGATTGGACTCGGTGAAATATAAGAAGAATCAGTATTCACATCCTGGATGCGTACAAATTTCCGTAAATGTGTAAATGTGTATAAATGCGTGTGTGAATGTAGATCTGACATGTTTAGATGCAGAAAAAATGTTTGTATGCATGCAGTTATGTGTGTATGTGTGTGTGCATGGTAGTCTTTTTGCTCTCTCTCTCTCTCTTTTTTTAAAAAAACCCATCCACTTTTTGTTTTAGCCCTCAAAGGTTCACCTGAGAAAATGCCATTCTTGGTCTGTAATAGTGAAGATGATGATGATGATGATGATGATGATGATGATGATGATGTTTGTTACCTGACTTTTCCCAAGGCTTTCCTGATATGGGCCATTTCCACACAACAACGCTCTTGTGCGTCATTGCACTTCAATCCCGGGTCCGGAAGGGAGGGCATCAGCAACGCTCCCCTCCACACCTCACTGGTTCCCTGTGGAAGAGAGCACAATGGTGCCATCTTTTGCTTCTGCAATGCAGTCGGGCACTTTCTATTGCCACGGTATGGAAGGAAGTGTCTCCAGTGCACTTCTGTGGTTTCGGCATGGGCGGGAGTGATGGGAGCGCCAACAATTACGGGTACAAAACGGATTTTTTTCTGTTTTGCAAAAACTGCGTGAGTGTGACACTTGGGGACAAGATGGCAGCAGGCTGGCGACAATGTCATGAGGAAGGACAACCTGCTGACTGCTGCCATCCTGTCCCAAAAGCGGCTTAAGTCTGTTGTGTAGAAATGGCCATAGTTCAAGGCTGTTCACCAGGGAATTCGAAGTACTTCATAAGATTGCTAATCCCAGCATTCCATAGGGTGGAACCGTGGGAGTTCAAGTGTCCTCAAACTGCTACAGGTGTGCAGGAAGGATACACCCCAAAGTTTCTATTCCCTGAGTATATGCAGGTATTTACTATTGGAAGAATGTGCAGGAGCAGGGGGAAAGTTGGCAAGGGGATTATCTATAGGCTTAATGTGGCTGCTGTTGCAAATGCTAGCTGCCATAGGGAGGCTTCACAACCCAGAAAGATTTATTCCTAGTCTCTGTGAACTGGGGTTGGCTAAAGGCACAACTGGTTATTGTTCCAGTGAGCTGCTTCCATGTCAATGGGACAATCAATCCACTCAGGGTTTTCCATACTTTAAGAAAGTCAGCCAAGGTGCTGAACTCCAGCCTCTCAAAAGGCTCAGCACCTTGGAAAACCCCAGCAAAATGTGGGCTATCAGTGGATTCACAGCCCCACTGGCATGAACTGTTAAAAGCCATATTTTAGAGGAATCATCCAAGGTGTTGAAACCAACTCCCCTGTAGGCTGAGTGTTTTGGACAGCTCCTTTCAAGTTCAGAGTGAAACCTGGAATGGATTTACAGCCTTCCTGGATGGTGACCACCAGCCATCACTAACGTTGAGTTAAATCATTTCTCCCTCCCTTCTCCCCTATTGTATGAGCTACTTTTTCATTAAACTAACTGGCCATTCACTGTTCCCCTCTAAGCTGTTGTTACATAAAGCAGTGAATAATCCAGTAAGTTGTTTTGGATAAATATAGATATTCTAATATTATAGCTCTCTTTGGATGAAGTTTCTGAGTGCGGTTCTGTACCAGTAATTTCAGTTGTCTCGATATGTGTGTGTGTTTCTCAAGTGTTTCATTACTTTGACTGGGAGATAAAAGGTCATATCTAAGTGCCAAATACTTACCAACACAAAATCTGCACTTCAGCAACTCGCTTCTGTCAACGCATTTTTCTCCATAAGAACAAGAGTGTTTTGCATTGTAACTATGTGCAAAAAAAAGTAAAATGAAACAAAAAGCCAGAATCAAAAATTTGGCTACGTCCTCCTTTTCTCATTGAATTGCTTACCCATTTGTAAGCTCAGCTTAGTGTCAGCTTTTTCCACTTGAACAACAAATTGACCATTTTCCTTTCTTTCCCATAATAAAGAAAAATGCAGACCATATCCTGCTGTGTAGCAATGTGGAGGGAATTTTAAATATACATTCCTTGTTAAGGTAATGGTGGAGGCAGCAGGCGGGGTGGAGGAAGAGGGTGGAGAAACAGTTCAGGAGGGGCTTTCTTTGGTTTCTTCACAGCACAGCAGGACTGATGGGAAACAACTGCTGCCTCCCCTGAGATTTGTAATTACCTGGCTCAGAATACAAATAAGGAAGTGTTGAGAATGTGCTATGGTATTCTAAGCACCCACTCATGCCAACTGTTTTTCTCCAGGTTGTATTGGAGCCTGAGCAGACATTCAAAATGTTACTTTTGGGTAATTTAGTTCTTAGGGACTCTGGCTAAGGGATTCTGGCAATTGGAGTCCAGAAGAATAGCCTTTCTGAGCTCTGAACCAGAGAAGAGGCTCTTTCATACCGTCCAACCTTCCCAATTTGACAGGGACTGTGCCGATTAAGCCTGTGCTGTCCCACCTTTACAATTGCCTTTAAAATGTGCCAGTTTCTGTCTCCTCTACTCTCCCTTTCTTCTTGGCTTCCTTCAGTTGCTGCAAACTGACTTCAAAGTTCAAAGGTAGATTGCATGCAGTTAGCAAGGAGGAGAGGAGGAGAGGAGATGGAATCTTGCCCTTCCCAGTGGCTTGGGCAAAAATAAACTGATGAAGCTTTCTATGTTTTTCATCAATAACTTTTTGCCATCTTGACCTCAATCTGATGTTGCTTGGCCACGTGTTCCAGTTTTCATCTTGAAACATTGGAGGGTAAGCTTTTTGGCCTGATACTATACTATCATCAGTCTTGACTACAATAGAAACTAGTCAACAGAATTTATATATATATATATATGAATTCATAAAGTAATTACACACTTTTAAAATATACAAAAAATAGTAATCAATACATTCAAAGTAATCAAAGACTGAGAAAGGGCCCATAGTGATTTTAAGAAGCATGGCGGATGTCATCTTTAAGCCAGGAGATAAAGGAGGAGCACTGGTAATTATGGACAGAGGTGACTATATTACAGAAGCAAATAGGCAATTGAGTGACCCAATGCATTATAAATCATGTGAGGGTAATCCCACAGCATTAGTCAAGAAGGATATTCTCCATATCATAGATGATGCTTTTTAAAGGAAAGGCTTATCTATAAATCCATCTATAGATACCTCTCTGAATCAGAAGAACAGATACCTCAATTTTATCTCCTTCCTAAAATTCATAAAGGCATTAATCCAGTCTATGGACATTCCATTATTTCAGGATGAGGCTCTATATTCAAGCCTTTATTGTGTTATATAGATTCTTTCCTGAAACCATTTATTCCTAAGATTGAATCATATATCAAGGACAACACAGATTTTTTTTAATTTCATTGAAAGAGTTAGGTTGGACTGCTCATACAGCGTATTGGTTACTTTGGATGTTAAATCATTGCACACTAATATACTCCAAGAAGAAGCTATTAGAATAATTGAAGTTACCCTCAATCAAAGGAGTAATATTTTAGTTCCACCCACAAATTCCCTTTCTTCCTTGGCAGAAATAGTGTTAAAAAAGAATTATCTCCAATTCATGGGATGATACTACCAGCAGATACCAGGTACTGCTATGAGAATGTAAGTTTGCTCCAGAACTAGCCAAAATCTATATAGATTGGTTTGAACAATCATACATTTTAAATTGGAACAATTGATATGAAAATACATCTTGTGTTTAAAAGAAATCTGGATGATATTTGCCTGATTTGTAAAGGAAGAGAAGAGAGTTTATCTAGGTTTGTTGTATATTTCAGTTCTATACACTAGCATTAAATTTGATGCAGTATTTAATCAAAATAGAATTAATTTAGATATTGAAATTATAAAGGCCAAAGGTTATTTTCTTGCAGTTACATACAGAAAACCCACTTATGTAAATTCTTTTCTGAGATATGACAGTTACCAGCCTCTGCACCGTAAGAGGAATTTACCTTATTCACAAATGCTGAGGATTAGATTTAACTGTAGTTCCCTAGAGTCCTTTTCGGGCAAGCTCACATTCTGAAACAACAGTCTCTAGACAGAGGATATCCCCTTAGAATCCTCAAACAAGCTATCATTCAAAGATACTGGTTTTTATTAAAAGACATTCCCAGATGCAAAGAGACCTCTATGATCACCTTTGAACGTGAGGAAAATCTGAAGGAAATGATGGTAAATAGCAAAATGAGATTCCCTACAAGAGCAACCAACATGATAGTAGAAAGTAATGGATGCATGGGACAGTTCCTGTGTGAGAATTGTAGTATTTGTTCTAATTGCTACAGGTTGAAATCATTCAGCAACCCTTCAAAAAATAAAGAAGATCATCTTAGACAGCTATTTACCTGCAATTCAAAAAAAGTGATATATATCATTCAATATCCATGTAAATTAATGCATGTACGTGTGGCTATGAGGAAAATAAGGGTAGGAATTAGTGAACGTAACAGTTGTGTTAAAAATGGAAGAATGCATGCACCATTGGTGAGGCATTTTGATGAATTTCAATGTGATAAGAAGGATACATGGTTTTTGTGCATGGAGAAAATTATGACCCAAAATACGGAAGCTTATAAAAAATTGAGAAAGAGAGGCATACTGAATTTGTCAATTCCATACCCAGATAACCTCATGTTTGAATGAGGAAGTCGACTGGTTGGTAACTTTTTAGTTAGTGCAACCCTTAAGGTTTTTTGGAAGATATTTTTTTCTATATACCATTTCTCAAAGTGTGGCACTGCTAAGTATGGGATATTACTTGATAGATAGAGGAAACACTACAAGTTACTGTAGTTTCATGGCAAAACTTTCTTTTCCTGTGAACTGTCTGTCGCCATTGTTGTTTTCCAAAAAAACCCCACACACATTTCTAATGAGGAATTATTATTGTATGTTTTTGGTGATTAGGATAAGTGTTAGGATTGTTTTGGTGACATGAATGGATGGTAGTAATTTCTTGACAAATTTTGGTGGCTTGATTGTAACTGAACACCAGACTATAGCCCTGTTTTTATAGAAAGAGGGAGGATTATCTTTCCTTCCCATTCCTCTCTTTTTGATCTAGGTCTTGAGGACCTTTTAGGAAAGACAAAGTAAGAGAGAGTCACTCCCTATCAGTGGGCCCGTAGCTTTCTTGCAAGTCCTCCATTAGGATGGTTGTTATGATTGTTGTTGTCAAGATGAGTCTGACTTAAGGCAAACCTATTTACGAGAGACCTCTAAGACCTCAAGTCATCTATGGCCCCACTCATGTTCTCCAAATTCAAGGCTATGGCTTCCTTGATTGAATTAATGTGTGTGTGTGTGTGTGTGTGTATACATACATACATACATACATATATGTTGTATGAATGTACAAATGAATTCCCAAACTTATTTCAGATAATTAAATGCCATGTCCTTGATTAAGAATGGGGGACATTATTTTTGAATACCTTAGCACGATATTAGGTGCTTTAAAAAAAAGCACCCGTCTAAAAGACTAGAAACAAATCCTTATTTTATCTGAGTAGCGTAAATGGTTTATCTGCCTTCCACCAAACTCTGTCACAAGGGACGAATTGTTAACAGCTTTGTGTTCACATGTGTCATGCAAAAGGCTTCCTTGGATTTTCCCCTCCTGATTGTGCTGCCTGCCCTGTGTTTCTGACATGCCAGCATTCTCTCTAGAGTAATTGTTAAAACCTTCCCTGTTCTATCATTTGGCACTGTGTTTGGAGGAACTGTTGATAGCTTTTGCTGTTATCCTTGCTGGGCAAATTACAGTACCCACATCAGGCTCAAGGGGTATAAGCTGGAGATGAGTATCTTAAGGGAGGAGGAACTGATTATCACCTTCCACGGTCTGGTGCCTTTATCTGAGCAAGCAGTTCAGCAATGCAGTGAACAACTGGATTCAACTGACCTTTGCCAGTCATATTCACAGCTAGGGACTCTAATAACAAGCAAACTTGCACCCTCTCAAACCTCTCTTGAAAAAGTTGTTTTTCTTTCTTCTTCTCCTGTTCCCTGTCATTACTTCATTATATTTAAAAAGTGATTACAGTGGTGATTGCCAGTGATTGTCTGACAACAGCAACTAGCTGATGTCTGACGGTTTCATTATGATTAACAAACAGGGAAAAATAGCTAATAGTTAATGACAGTCACCATTGTAAATGCTTTTAAATATAATGAAGTAATAACATGGAACAGAACATAAAGCAGATCTTGCTTTGAGAATTGTCATTGCAAAAGGTCTTCTCCTCTCTCTCCCCCCCCTCTTTCATACACGCACAAACATGGATGCCCACTCCTCAAGAGAGGCTGTACTCCATTAATACTTTACAGAGCCATTCTCCAGGTGGATAACATGTTGAAGGAATAGTCAGTCACTCCTGCCTTTGCTTGAGATGCAGCATCATTAATTTTAACAGAGTCCTCACAGACATCATTCTTTGAAGGACTGCAAAGAGGACATGGTTTACCCCAATACCTTCACAGATGGGGTATGTTGTTAGCATGGGGCAGAAGTGATGCTCTTAGGACTGGCCAAGCCACAGCTCAGCATAGACCTGGAGTGAAGTCTTGCACTTGTTGTCCTATTGAGAGGCTTGGGAAGAGATCTGCTGCAAATGACGTGCTAGATCCCATTCAAACTCTTGTGAGACTTCTAATGTCATTGAACTGTCAAGAACTATAGCAGGACTCTTTATAGGCCTACATGATTGGTGGCTGACCATTATCAGCCAGACCTTCAGCAAGACTGACCCTTCTACTCTTTGTATCATCATGCTTCCTTGGGAATCCCCAGGCTGCAGCCAGTTACCTTTGAGGTCTTGGAATGAATTTTTCCATGTTATTGTGACATGGAGTTTCCCCCACTTCACATGGGCCTTGGAAGGGGATATCTCATCTTTGCTTGCTACCCACTTATGGATTTCTACTTCTACTTTGTCACAGCTAGTGGATATGAAAGGGAAAGGGGATGTTGGACACAAGTTAAATTGGGAGGAAGGAAGCCCTGGGAGTACTGAATGGTGTGGTGTTGGGTGGCAAAACTTCAGTTTGGGCATCTGCAGGCTGCCTCCTCTCACATAGACTATTTTACTCACCCCATGGATTGGAAAGAACAGCACAGTTTGACAGATGCTTACCAGACACCTCTTGGTTAATGCCTTGTTTGAGAAGGTATTGGTCTGGAAACCACAAAGCCTATTGTCCCTTACACTTTATCCTACACATTGTATCCAAAGTATTGTATGTTACATGAATGTGACTGGGATATCTTGTATTAAAGTAGTGAGCATCCCACTTAACCCAAGGCTGTCTGTTTTGGTGCAACTGGTAGCCAAGGACAACATGATGGGTTCATTAGCTATATATGCTTTGCTGAGATCTTGTGATTGCATGCGGTTGACAGATGGGTGAGAATTTCATTTTCAGTTTGCAAGATTTTCACATTTAGAAACTGAAAGAACTTGAGATGAAAAGAAAGCAAAGATGGGTCGACTCAAACAGACAGATTCATGCATCCAGGCCTATGTGTACTGTTATGTGCCTCCTTATTCTCTGATTTTGAATTGAATTCCTGTATTTTCAATCACGTTACTGCTGAATTAGGTTGCCATCATTGTTTCCTCTGAGAGGTTCCTCATCTTAATACTGAGAGAGAGGAGGCAGATGCAACATAGCCCTCTTTTTACTGAGAACAGCAGCACCTACTAAGTTTGGAGTATAATTTTCTTTCAGTTCATTTTTGGAGGACTTACTGAAGTTGTTTTTTTTTTTATCTTCATATTTGGGATGAAATGAACGTCCAGTTTGAATGGTACAAAAACAGGATGAAGTGAAACTGACTGAATTTGCCACTGCTACAACATAATCTCCAGATGTCCTAATTTGGCAGGGACAGTCCCAGTTAAACCTCTGTTGTGCCACTTTTTCAGCTGCTTTTAAAATGCCCCAGTTTCTCTCCCCTCCTCCCTTTTCCCCCTTGTTCCAATTGCTGAAAACTGAGTTCAAAATGCAAAAGCTCATAGCTTGCACTTGATTAACTCAGCAAGAGGGACTAGTGGGGGCCAAGTCTTGTCCTTCCCAGTAGCCTCAGGACAAAGCAAACTGCTGCAGTCTCCCCTAGCTTGTTGATTCTTCCTCATTAACCACTTCTGCTAGTTTGAACTACACAGAGGAGCTTATTTTTTATTTTATTTTATTATTTATTTTATTATTTATTTATTTATTTATATCCCGCCTCTCCATATGGATCGAGGCGGCGAACAACTTACAAATAGCATGTATTTCGATACATCTCTATGCATGCCCCCAACAAGCTGGGTACTCATTTTACCGACCTGCGAAAGGATGGAAGGCTGAGTCAACCTTGGAGCCCGGCAGGATCGAACTCACAACCTTGTGGCTTGCAGTACTGGCATTTAACCGCTGCGCCACCAGGGCTCCCTTACATATCAATATAAAAAAGAAAAGACAGTTTCTGCCCTATGGCTTATGGTCTGAAAAGACATGGCACAGAAAAAAAAGAGGGACGAGGAGTGAAAAGGACAAGAACATACACAAGCTCATCATGTTACTTTTTTTCTCTCCCAACTGGATGACAGCTAGGAAGAGGCAAAGCCTACTGAAGCTGTTATCACAGCAGGGTTGATGATGGCCTTACTTTCCTTCTCTTTGTCTAGTCTGTCTAGTCTAGTCTACAACAGTCTTCTGGGTTCATATCTGCTTCCCAGTGTTTCTCAGTTTGCACTCTCCAGCAGGGCTGCCTACAGCTGGAAACCTGTTAGTAATCTGGGCTGGTATTAGTGCTGTTACGCAAATAGCTTCATTATCTTTGAGAATGTGTAAGAGTGGTATTCTAATGAGCGTTATGTTAGTGGTATAACCACTGCACAACAGGCGAGTGCAAGGTGTTGGTGTCTTTTGTGCAACTGGTTGTGCTGTGGTGAGATCCAGTATAACTCCAGCATAGCTACACTGGTATAAATTGATGCTCTGCAACCACTGAACATGGCCTCCACCTTATCTCAGCTCTGGCAATATGTGAACCTCCTAACGAAGAAGTCAGAGCTCACTGAGGCTTCTGGTCCAGAGAACATGCAATGACCAGGCTGGCTACGTGCTGCTTTATCTGTGTGAAAGAGTCCATAGGGCAGGGTTGGGGAATCTATAGTTTACCAATTATTGAGGGATTACTGTTCCTGTCATCTCTGACCATACTGGCCAGGTTTAATGGGAATTGGAGTCCAACAACTTTTGGAGGGCCTCACATCCCTTAGCTCTCCCTTAGGAGATGACATTATTTTTGAGCTTGGAGATAAGCAGTTGCTTTTAAGTGAGAGCTGAAAGGTGGTGCATGCTTATTTCTTTCATCCCATCTGGTCTAAAACAGGCATCAGGAGCTAAAGGATTTACTGCAGCAATATGGATCATTTTCTCAGACTACCTACCAAGCCAGCTGCACTCATGATTACCCAAACCTGCCATTTCTATGGATAAAAATACAAAAGGCCTGGAAATGGCTCCTCAGCTTGATCCACAGGGGTCATATGTGTTATCTCCTGACAACACAGCAAATAATGTGTAAAATAAGCTCTAAAGTTAAGCTTTCCTGTCTGTGCCTACATAACAACACTTCCAAAGCACCTTGTAGTGATGATATAATTCCCTCTACAACTCCTGAGAGATAAAAATATGTAATCCCCATTTTCTACTGGAGGAAAAAAAAATGGAGACATAGTGGTCACATCCTGTCCTGTGTGTTCTGATGGGCAGAGAGGATAAAGGTGGTATTTTTTATTGACTCTTACATCTTCCAGTCCTTGCATGCAATACCACAAAAGGAGGCTTCTTGGGAATGCTGTGGGAGTTGGTGTGAAAGAGCAGTGAAAAGCAGATCTAGGCAAAGAGTTTATTGAATGCTTATTATTGTTCACTTAGATCAGGGGTTGGGAACATCAGGCCTTGGTATCAAATCTGTCCTTAATGAGTGCCGGATACCCCAGTCCCTTTCCCCCTGATACAATTTATGGCTTCTCAGTAGACTTTTTCCTTTCTAGAAGGCTAATTGCCTTCCTATGGCTTGGTTCTGGC
>CAOLHI010006383.1:0-33166 GCA_948474755.1 Ctenosaura bakeri
TTGCAAACGTACATTTGAAAGCAGAGTGCACAAAGAAAAATTCAGAAGAACGTCAACATATGCTTTACAGATTGTAGCAAAGCCTCTATTAGTTTGGATTATGAAAAACTTGAGATTACTCTTAAAGAAATGGGTGTGACACAACATTTGACCGTCCTGATACGTAATCTGTATTCAAGACAAGAGGCTACCATCAGTACAGGATGCAGAGAAATGTAATATTTTCCCACAGATAAGGGGATCAGGTACAGTTGCATTTGATCTCCGTACCTGTTTAACTTTTACACAGAAGATATCTACAAACCAAGTTTAGACTCAGAAGAAGGAGGCATGAAAATTGGAGGAAGAAATATACACAATTTAAAATATGCTGATGACACCATACTGCAGTGGCCCCTCCACTTTCACAAGGGTTCAGGGAGCAGAATCCCTGCAAAAATTAAAAAAACACACACGAACAACCCCCCACACCTGAGTGAGCGCGCCCCCTCCCATTCCCTTCTGGGGCTCCCCTGTCGCATTCCCTTCCTTTTTGCCTGGGCGCATGTGCCTTCCTTCTCCACGGCTGGGCAAAGGGCAAACGAATGGGAAGAAGCAGCCCCAGACACAGAAAAGGGGCACGCATGTGTCTTCCCCCTCCCATTCCCTTGTCTTTTGCTTGGGTGCATGCACCTTCCTTTTCGATCTCAGGGCAAAAGGCAAGGGCATCGGAGGTGGAGAATCATAGAATCATAGAATCATAGAAATGTAGAGTTGGAAGAGACCACACGGGCCATCCAGTCCAACTCCCTGTCATGCAGGAACACCCTCAAAGCACTCCCGACAGATGGCCATCAAGCCTCTGCTTAAAAACCTCCAAGGTAGGAGACTCCACTACTCTCCGAGGCAGCAGATTCCACTGCCGGACAGCCCTGACTGTCAGGAAGTTCTTCCTGAGGTTCAGGTGGAATCTCCTTTCCTGCAGCTTGAATCCATTGCTCCTTGTCCTGGTTTCTGGAGCAGCAGAAAACAAGCCCCCTCCTTCCTCTACGTGGCATCCCTTCAAATATTTAAACATGGCTATCATGTCCCCTCTTAACCTCCTTTTCTGCAGACTAAACATACCCAGCTCTCTCAGTCTATCCTCATAGGGCATGTTTTCCAGGCCTCTCACCATTTTGGTCACCCTCCTCTGGACTTGCTCCAGCTTGTCAATATCCTTCTTGAATTGGGGTGCCCAGAACTGGACACAGTATTCAAGATGGGGTCTAACCAAAGCAGAGTAGAGTGGTACCAGTACCTCCCTCGATCTAGACACCATACTCCTGTTGATGCAGCTGAGAATTGCATTGGCTTTCTTGGCTGCCGCATCACACTGCTGACTCATGTTCAGCTTGTGGTCTATGAAGACTCCTAGATCCCTTTCACACGTACTGCTATCCAGCCACGTGTCCCCCATCCTATATTTCTGTATTCCATTATTTCTGCCTAAGTGTAGGACCTTACATTTCTCTCTGTTGAATTTCATTTTGTTCGCCCTGGCCCAGCTCTCCAATCTATCCAGGTCATTTTGAATTTTGATCCTGTCCTCTGGCATATTAGCAACCCCTCCCAATTTGGTGTCATCTGCAAATTTGATGAGCATGCCCTCTATTCCTTCATCTAAGTCATTGATAAAAATATTGAACAGCACTGGGCCCAGGACAGAACCTTGTGGCACCCCACTAGTCACTTCTCTCCAGGATGAAAAGCAGCCATCCGTGATCACCCGTTGGGTTCGGTCGGTCAACCAATTACATATCCAATTAACAGTAGCCCTGTCTAGCCCACATTTTACTAGCTTCGATGCAAGAATGTCATGGGGAACTTTGTCAAAGGCCTTACTGAAATCGAGATATGCTACATCCACAGCATTCCCTTCATCTATCAAGCTAGTAACTCTATCATAAAAAGAGATCAGATTAGTCTGGCATGACTTATTTTTGAGAAATCCATGTTGACTTCTCGTGATTATTGCGTTGTTTTCTAAATGATTAGAAACTGAACGCTTAATGATCTGCTCCAGGATCTTTCCGGGTACCGATGTCAGGCTGACTGGGCGATAATTATTTGGTCCTCTTTTTTTCCCTTCTTGAAGATGGGGATAACATTTGCTCTCTTCCAATCTGCTGGAACTTCTCCTGTCCTCCAAGATTTCTCAAAAATTATAGCAAGCGGTTCCGAAATGACCTCTGCCAGCTCTTTTAATATCCTAGGATGCAATTCATCTGGCCCTGGAGACTTGAATTCATCCAATGCGGCCAGGTATTCCTGTACCACCTCTCTACTTATTAAGTGCCTCATTTCGTCTGCTTCCTCCCCTGCTCCCCTACCGCCAGGTTGAGTGCTTGTATCCTTCTGGGAAAATACGGAGGCAAAGAAGGTGTTAAGTAGCTCTGCCTTTTCTCTCCCCCTGTGAGTAATTCGCCATCTTCTCTGCGTAGCGACCCTACTGTCTCCTTCTTTTTCCTTTTGCTGCGGACATATTTAAAAAAACCCTTTTTATTGTTTTTAATGTCTCTGGCCAGCCTAAGTTCGTTCTGTGCTTTAGCCTTTCTGACCTCCTCCCTACATCTCCTGGCTACTTGCTTAAATTCTTCTTTGGTGGTTTCCCCCTTCTTCCATTTCCTATACGTGTTTCTCTTAACTCTTAGCTCAGCTGAGAGTTCTTTAGTCAACCATTCTGGTTTCTTCAGATGCCTTCCATTTTTCCTCCTTATTGGCACAGTTTTAGACTGTGCCGTCAGTATCTCCTTTTTAAGGAACTCCCATGCCTCCTGAACTCCTTTCCCTTTCACTATTCCTGACCACGGAATTCCAGCCAGCAGCTCCCTAAGTTTACAGAAGTCCGCTTTTTTAAAATCTAAGACGAGTGTCTGGCTACCCTTATCTTCTCCTTCCCACTGAATGCTAAATTCCAACAGGGCATGGTCACTCCCCCCTAAAGATCCAACCACTTCTACCTCATTCACAAGGTCATCCCTGTTGGTCAAGACCAGATCTAGAATATTTGATCCCCTTGTGGCCTCTTCCACCTTCTGGACCATGAAGTTGTCTGCAAGACAAGCAAGAAACTTGCTGGACCTTGCTGTCTTGGCAGAGTTTGACTGCCAGCATATATCCGGGTAATTGAAATCTCCTATTATTACTGTATCTCTCCTCTTTGAATGTTCAGTCATTTGGTTGAGGAAGGCATCATCCAAGTCCTCAGCCTGGGTTGGAGGTCTGTAGTAAACCCCCACCAGAATATCCCTATTGTTTCTCGCTGCCTTAATTCTTACCCAAATGCTCTCTACCTGGCTTTCTGGGTTTAAGCCCAGGATCTCTTCACAGGTGAAAACATCCTTGACATACAAGGCTACTCCTCCTCCTTTCTTGTTTGGGGGGAATGGGGGGGACTTGCATGCACCTCCCTCCTGTGCATGCACGGCTCCTTGCTCCTGTTTGCTTGCGTTTTGCATGGACGTGGAGAAGGAAGGCATGCACACTCAGGAAAAAGGCAAAGGAATAAGAGGAGTGTATGGGGGAGGAAAGCAGGAACCTCCAAAAACAAATCTAGGAAATTCAAACCCCTGAATGTGGAAGGAGGACTGTTTTAGAGGAAGGAGGGGGCTTGTTTTCTGCTGCTCCAGAGACCAGGACAAGGAGCAATGGATTCAAGCTGCAGGAAAGGAGATTCCACCTGAACCTCAGGAAGAACTTCCTGACAGTCAGGGCTGTCCGGCAGTGGAATGTGCTGCCTCGGAGTGTAGTGGAGTCTCCTTCCTTGGAGGTTTTTAAGCAGAGGCTTGATGGCCATCTGTCGGGATTGATTTGAGGGTGTTCCTGCACGGCAGGGGGTTGGACTGGATGGCCTGTGTGGTCTCTTCCAACTCTACATTTCTATGATTCTATGATTAGCAAAAAATAGGAAGGATTCTGAACAATTACTGAGGAAAGTGCGAAGGCAGGTTTACTATTGATTATTAAGAAAACAAAAATAATGACCACAGATTATTTACTTAACTTTAAAGCAAATATTTGGGGCCCAGAGGGGCTTGTCGGGGACCTCTTTTTCTCTTTCGGTTAGAGAACAAATGGGCTCAAATGCCGAGTAAGAGAAGGTCGCAGAGTTCCATGTCCACTTGGGTAGTAACTGTCTCGGCAGCTTAGCGTCATCTGAGACTTTTTAATTTGAATAGATTGAAAATAAAAATGCAAAATTGAAGATCAGGACATCACTTAAGCCCCAAACATACTCTCTCAAAGATTGGAAGAACATGCAAATTGTTAAACAATGGAGAGGGGAAGAGAAGAAGAGGAGGAGAATCCATGTGGAAGAGAGAGAGGGAGGTAAGAAATCCCAAGAAAAATAAGACATTAATAGACACCAACAAAATAGACTGTAATAGACTGGAAATTCCATCAAAAATCAGTGAAGAACCGACAAGAGAGGGGGAAGAATTCAAGACAAAGAAACAAACAAAAAAAACAACAACTTAAGGCTGGCGCAAAAGAAATCGAGAAACGGGAGGAGAGACGACAGACAGTTGGAGCTTGCGGCAACGCTGGAACTCGATGCTCAATAAAACTACGAAGCTTGAAATTGTCAGTAAAAATAGAGAAGAAAGAGAGGACTGAACAGTTAATTGGAAAAGTACTTGAGAGAGAGACTAAATAAGTAGTTGATTGACTAAATAACAGAGACATTGGAATCTGACACACAGCGACGGGACAACAGATAGTACTAGCTTGAGCTAGAAACAGTAGAAAGCAAAGGAAATAAAGACTGCAAGAACGGAGGGGTGAAAAGACGTAATTTGAGACTTATGTATTTATAAAGTAGGAACAGAGAAATAAGAAGACTGAAATCCAAAATTGGAGTGAGATTTAAGGTGAAGAGACAGAAGAGACAAAAAGAGACAGAAAGGCTCAGAAAGAATCAGTAAGATAGCGTTTGAAAGCAGCTTTTGCTCATGAGCAAATCGCTGGAACTTGCTGGAAAATGAGCTTGACTGAATAAAATTGGTGTGCAAAGAGGCAAAGAACGATCTTGTAAAATAGACTATAAAACTATTTTGAAGGTATAAGTCAAACTGAATTAAATTTAAATGACATTTAAACAGTAGTAAATATAAGTATGTGCGAGTGCGAGGAAATTATGACAGAGAATCAAAAACAGGAAGATCTGAGACTAAGACAACAGGAATTGAGATATCAAGAGAAGTGCATTGTTGAGAGGAATCAGGGAATCCCCGGGAGAATTCATAGAAGAGAAAGTAATCACAGCTCTGGCGAACTACATTGGCATGAAAGAAGAGGACATGGAGAGAGAAATAGATTGCATTTTCAGAGCAAATTCTAGAATTGCAAAAGAGAAGAACTGGCCGAGAGATGTTGTGGTGTGTTTCACAAGGACTAGGATTAAAGAAAGGATACTCCAAACAAATTATGAAAAACAGTTAGTGATTGAAGATAGAATAATAAAACTATTCAAAGATATACTATTTGAAATTTTGAAAAAAAAACAAGAGTACAAATTTTTGACTAAATTCCTCCAAAAACAGAATTACATATAAATGGGAGAGACTGGAGGGAATATCCTACAAATATAAACAGAGGAGATACAAAATTTCCAACACTGCAAAAGCGAAAGAGACTTATGATAAATTGAAAAAAGAGTTAGGCCAGCAAATCGAAACAATGGGAAAAAACAGGAGGAAGATCAAGGCAGCCAGGAAGAGATATCAGAAGTTGGAAAAGCAGAACAGAACTCGGAAAGACAAGAGAAAAAGGAAAAAAAAGTTATCCAGAATCAGAGATAGAGGAAGACCCACAAAAGCTTGAATTGGAGATAGAGGACTTATACGTCGAGGAAGAAGATATATAAGAGAAAAATGATAGTTGAAAGAGATGGTCATAAAGATTTTCTCCTGGAACGTAAAAAGTCTGAATTCGAACTATAAAAGAAGGCAAGTTTTCCATTACATAGAGAAAATTAAAACAGACGTGGTTTGTCTGCAGGAGACAAAAATTAGAGAAAAAGATAATATTTGAGAAATCCCAAGTTGGGAAAAAGCCACATTTCTCCATCATTAAAGAAGAAAAAAAGGGGTCGCCTTATATGTTAATCAGAAATACCCCTCTGAGATGAAATTTCAAGATAAAAAAGAGCACTACCTGGGTGTAGAGATGCAATTCCCAGAGACTAAACTTCTACTGATAGGAATATATTCTCCAACGGAAGAGAAAAGTAAATTCTGCAGGAAGTTACAACAGGAGATATTGAAGTACTCAGAGGAGACTAATCAAGGACATTTTCTATTGTTGGGGGACATGAATGGTGTGATTGACCCCAAAATATATAGATCAACACCCACTTCACATGGAAAACAACACAGGAAGCTACCACAATCATTTTTTAAACTAGCAGAAATGATGGCACTACAAGATGTTTGGAGAGGGATACACAAAGATTCTAAAAAAACCCTCCCTAGATCCCCTGGATATGAATAATTATAGACGAGTCTCCCATCTCCCATTTTTAAGCAAGGTGATCAAGAGGGCTGTTGGTCTTCAGCTCCAAGCTGTCTTGGATGAAACAGATTATCTAGACCCATTTCAAATTGGTTTCAGGGCAGGATATGGAGTCGAGACTGCCATGGGCGCCTTAATGGATGATCTTTGCCTAGGTATCAACAGGGGAAGTGTGACCCTGCTTGTACTCTTGGACTTCTCAGCGGCTTTTGATACCATAGACCATGGTATCCTTCTGGAACGCCTGACAGGGCTGGGGATCGGGGGCACTGCACTTAAGTGATTCCGGTCCTATCTCTCAGGTAGATAGCAGATGGTGATGCTTGGGGACAGCTGCTCCTCGAAAAAGGAGCTTAAATCTGGCGTCGCTCAGGGCGCCGTCCTGTCCTCAATGCTATTTAACATCTACATGAAACCGCTGGGAGAGATCATCAGGAGGCATGGAGCAAGGTGCTATCAATATGCTGATGACACCCAGATATATTTCTCCATGCCTTGGATAATAGCATCAAATAAGGGTGGCATCTCACCTCTGAACGAATGTCTTGAAGCAGTAATGGGCTGGATGAGGAAAAACAGACTGAAGCTGAATCCAGATAAGATGGAGGTACTCGCTGTTAAGGGCCCTAGCCCAGGTATGGAGGTTTGTCAACCAGTTCTAGACGGGGTCACACTTCCCCTGAAAGACTGTGTCCGCAGCTTGGGGGTGCTCCTGGACTCGCCACTTCAGATGACAGCTCAAGTTGATGCAGCGGCCAGGAGTGCCTGCTATCAGCTCCGGCTGATACGCCAGCTGCGCCCCTTCCTGGAGCTGGAACACCTAAAAGCAGTGGTGCATGCGCTGGTGACTTCACGGCTTGACTTCTGCAATGCGCTCTACATAGGGCTACCCATGTGCTTAGTCCGGAAACTTCAGTTAGTTCGGAATATGGCAGCCAAGTTGGTCACTGGTAGACGTAAAAGTGACCACATAGCACCAATTCTGAAGTCTTTACATTGGCTACCTATTAGTTTCTGGGCACAGTACAAGGTGTCGGTTCTTACCTTAAAGCCCTTTATGGCTTGGGGTCAACCTACCTGCGGGATCACCTTCTCCCATATAATCCGCCCCGCACACTAAGGTCCTCTGGGAGGAATTTACTGCAGCCAGTCAGAACTAGGTTGGCTGCTGTTACCCAGAGGACCTTCTCTTCTATCGCTCCCAAGTTATGGAATGGCCTGCCGGAGACCGGCATATTACCAGTCTTGACTGGTGTAAAAAAGCAGTCAAGACTGATCTCTTCCAACAGGCCTTCCCAGACTAGTACTTCCGCCTCCCACCAAATGTCTTACTGTTCTTTTAATAGTCAGTTGATTGTTGGTAATTGTTGTGTGTTTTAGGGGGTTGGTTTTAGGTGGGTGGGGAGGATTGGGTATGTTTTTTAATGTTTTTTAATGTAATTAACGTATTATTGTTCGCCGCCTCAATCCATGGGGAAAGGCAGGATAGAAATAAATATATTATTATTATTATTATTATTATTATTATTATTATTATCATTATTATTATTATTGGATATACATTCTGTTCGGACGCCGACAAATTGATGTCTCAGATCGACATGTTTATGATCTCAAAAGGTCTGCAACAAAAGGTAAAGGATATGGAGATACTCCCGAGGACGTTATCCGTTCGCAACCCATCCAATTAGAATTAAGAACCACAAAGAAGGGAATAAGATGGAGGCTTAATGATTATTTCTTTCAAAATGAACATTGCTTTGAAAAGATAAAGGAGGCAATGAAATATTGCTTTAAAGAAAATATGTCAGAAGAATTAAAGATGAAAACAATCTGGGACACCAGCAAAGCAGTGTTACGTGGGCATTTCATCAAACTAGCCTCGGAATTCAAGAAGAAAAGACAAGAAAAACACCCAAGAATTACTGGAAAACGTAAAATTACAAGAAGAAAAATTGAGGGAAAAACCAACGGATAAAAAAGTACGGGTGGAACTGAAAATTCTACAAGAACAGATCAAAGTTGAAAATCAATTAGAAATAAGCAGAAAGTTAACATGGACAAAACAAAGGCACTTTGAACATGCACATAAGCCGGGGAGATGGCTGTCCTATAAACTAAGAAAAGAAAGAGAAAAGAGACTAATTTTGGAAATAAATATGGGGAGGAAAATAACAGTAAACCAAGAAGAAATAAAGAAAACTTTCTACAACTACTACAAAAATCTTTATAGCCTGAAAATACAAGAGAAGATACAAAAGAAAATAGAAGAATATCTGGTGAACCAAAAAAAATACAGCAAATTACAGAAGAGCATAGGCAGATGATGGACTCGAAGATTACAGTAAAGGAAATCACGGATGCAATTAAAAAATTGGACACATCAAAAGCACCAGGACCGGATGGTCTTTCCGCAACATATAAGAAGCTGCAGGAACTCTCAATAGGGCCCATGGAAAGACTGTTCAATGAAATTATAGAGAATGGAAAACCAAATTCGTGGAATGAAGCTAACATTATATTAATCCCCAAAGAAGGGAAAGATTTAAAAGACCCAGGAAGCTATTGTCCAATCTCACTTCTTAATATTGATTATAAAATATTTACAAATATATTGGCGGAAAGACTGAAGAAAGTATTGCAAGAAGTGATTCAGAATGACCAAAATGGTTTTCTCCCCAAATGACAGATTGGAAACAATATTAGAACTATTGTGAATATTATTGAATACTACAAAAAGAATAATGAAAAGAAATTGGCATTGATTTTTATAGATGCTGAAAAAGCTTTTGATATCCTTAAATGGGAGTTCATGATAGAAGTGCTGTAAAAAATGGACTTTGGTAAAGCATTCCTGGATTGGATTAAAGAAGTTTACAAAGAGCAGCATTATTTATTAACGGAGATAGAACAAAGGAATTTATAATAGAAAAAGGGACAAGGGAGGGATGCCCGCTGTCACTGCTCTTATTTATAACAACGCTAGAGGTTTTGATAAGTGCGATCAGAACCGATTTAGAAATAAAAGGATGTAAAACTAAAAACCAAGAACACAAAGTGAGAGCATATGCGGATGACACGTTGATCATCCTGGAAAACCCAGAAATAAGTATTGAAGTTTTATTACAGAAGCTGGACCAATTCAGAGAAGTTTCTGGATTAAAGATCAATAACGAAAAAACAAAAATTATAACAAAGAATATAAGAAAGGAGAAGTAAAGAGAGCTGGCCCAAAAAACAGGATTCAAAGTAGAGAACAAAATTAAATATTTAGGAATTTATATCTCAAAGAGAAATAATGAATTATATGAAAATAATTATAAAACAACGTGGAAGGAAGTAAAGAAATCATTAGAAAATTGGAGTTCCTTAAAGTTATCATTGCTGGGGAGAATATCCGCAATCAAAATGAATGTGTTGCCCAGATTAAATTTCCTTTTTCAAAATTTACCCATTATTATCAATGAAAAACTATTGGCAGAAAGATTTGTCTAAGTTTATTTGGGAAAACAAAAGACCCAGAATAAAATGGAAGCTGCTTACAAAAAAAAAAAAAGGAAAAAGGAGGCTTCTATTTGCATGACTTGAAAATATACTATTATGCCAGTGGGCTCATTTGGATTAAGGAGTGGATGACGCTTCAAGATGAAAGAACATTAAACTTAGAAGGAAAACGAATGGGGTGGCACGCGTACATGTGGTACAAGAAATATAAAATAGAAAAAGACTTTCAGAACCACTACCTAAGGAAAGAGTTGTTAACAATTTGCTTGAAATTTAAGAAAAAATATTACGTAGAAATACCTCAATGGCTGTCCCCACACAAAGCGTTGTACGGGAGATAGAAGGATCCACAGGATAAATGGAAACGGTATAGTAACAGAAAAACGAAATCAAGAATGTACGTTAAAATCAAGAGAAGAAATTGAAGCAGCGGTATTCAAATGCCCCTGGTTTTTATACAGACAATTAAAAGAAAGATTTCTCATGGATACGAAATTAGAAGGAATTGAATCGGTAACGAAAGAAGATCCACTTGGAAAAATATTTGAATCAAAGAAGCAAACGATATCCCAGCTATATAAATTAATGTTGGAAAGAGAATTAGAATTGGAACAAACAAAAGAGGCAATGGTAAAATGGTCTAAGAATATAGGCCACAAAATTCAACTTGAACAATGGGAGAACCGTTGGAAGGACACGAATAAATTTACTGTAGCTCGGAAATTGAAAGAAAATTACCTTAAAATGCTTTACAGGTGGCATTTGGACCCGGTACAATTAAACAAGATCTATAAAACAAAAGAAAATAAGTGCTGGAAACGCAGCAAAGACAACGGCACTTATTTTCACTTATGGCGGACATGTGAGAAGGCGAAAACCTTCTGGAAAAAAATTCATGGAAAAATGGTGGCAATTTTACAAACTAACTTGCTGCTAGTACCAGAACTATTCCTACTAAACATGACACAAAAAATAGATAAAGAAGCCAAAAGAAAACATTGGAAAGTGATTCTTTACATGATAACAGTGGCGAGATTAATTTACGCACAGAAATGGAAAAGTAAACACACACCTCAAATAGAAGAATGGATGATAAAAGTGGCAGAACTTAAGGAAATGGACAGATTAACAGGGATGATTCAAGGCAGAATGCAAGGTGGACATGAAGAAGTCTGGAAAATAGTATATGAATATATAGTAAAAGAGGAATATAAGAATGAGGAATAAGGGATAGAGATTCTCAAAATTTATGACTGATGATGAAAGGTTTATAAGAACATAAAATAGGCTGACAAGAGGTTAAGAAAAAAGACAACATTGAATAGAAAAAACAGGAAAAATAAAATATAAATAAAGGCTATACCCCGAATTGGGGAAAGTAAGAAGAGAAACCTAGATAGATACAAGAAGAATGGAACTTGGTGAAGTCCAGGAAGTAAACTTTAGGAAATTTTGTTCTTTTATGAAGAGAATGTAGAATGCAAAGAAATGAGTGAGAGGAAATGAAGGAACAAATGAATTGAAGAGAGATGATAGTAGTTAAGTAAGTAAGAATGATCTTATTATGATTAAATGGAAGAATACAAGAACATAAATGCTAACCATTACAGGTTGAAAATGCATAATTGAAGTTGAGATGCAATGTGGGGTGTGTGATTTTAATGTGATGTAATGGAATTTTAATGTATAATGTGAATTTGAATAAAGATTATTAAAAAAAATAAAAAGACAACTAGGTCCATGAGCAAATGAAGCTGAGCTCTCCCTAGAAGCTGAGATGACTAACCGGAGACAGTCGTGCTTTGGATGTATCGTGAAACAATGTGTCACACTAGAAAAGACAGTGGTGGTTGGTAGGCTGAAAGGTAGTAGAAAAAGAGGGAGACTGCATTAGAGAAGGATAGACTCGATGAAATAATCACGGCCCTCAGTCTGCAAGATTTCAGCAGGACTGTTGAGGATAGGGTGACCTGGAGGTCTCTCGTTCACAGGGTCGCCATAAATCAAGGTCAGCTTGAAAGTAGTTACCAACAGACAATAACAGGACTGTTTGCTTCACTTACCGTTGGACTGTTTACGCCTCTCTTTCTATGGATACTCGTATGAGCTTCGGATCAGCCTGGCTTACCTCTGGTGAGTCTGTAGGTAGATGGTGTAAGTTCTTATGCACGTTGGGAACCCCCTTCCCTCAGACT
Source organism: Ctenosaura bakeri (assembly GCA_948474755.1). NCBI lineage: Eukaryota > Metazoa > Chordata > Lepidosauria > Squamata > Iguanidae > Ctenosaura > Ctenosaura bakeri. Next base: position 12,234 of record CAOLHI010006383.1, read on the forward strand.
TCCCTCCCAAAGCTTCAATGAGCCAGAGTCCTGCTCCCGTTGTCTAGCAGGGACCTCAGGGAAGATATCAAACGAGACATGAAAGCAGCAGTCCTGCTGAGCCGTTGCTTGCACAGATTTTTGCAAGGTGGAAATGTCATGACAGACTTTTTCTTCTTCTCTTTCTTTTTCTCCTCCTCCTCCTTCTTATCATCACTAGTATCACCATCACTATTACAATCACTGTTATTATTTGTGAATGTTACATCTCACATAAATATACCATAGTATATGGAACTGAGTTAAAATCAGTAGCTTGCTGTAGGAAAACAAAGATGCCAGTCCTTGAATATAGCTCTTGAAATACCAGAAAGAGTAAAAAGCTGGGAGCCTAAAAGAACACGGAACGGGGAAAAGAACAACCATACCTCGTTCTTTTCTCTATTGGTGTGTTGTTTTTAGGAACATTTCTATTAAGACTTTCCCACTTCTTTTCACTTGGATTGACTTTCTTCTGTTCCTCTTCTTTCTTGCAGATAACCGGAGGAAGGGAAATACGTGCGTTGTATCTGGAATGTGTCTTGGGTACACACAGGTACTTTCCAGACACGAGAAAGACTGCCCAGAAGAGGAAAGGTCTACCAGAGAGAAGTTTTTCAAGTACAACATATGTGGGGAAAAGTTCAACCAGAGCATGACCCTCTGTGCTGGAAAAAATTGCTGCACATGTAAAGTCTCAGGAAAAGGTTTTTATTACAAATTCCCCCATCTGACCCATCAAGCAGTCTGCAAAGAAACAAAAGTACACAAATGCCAAGAATGTGGGAAACACATTGCTCACAGTTCAGACCTAATCCATCAGAGACTTCACACAGGAGAGAAACCAGTCAGATGCCAGGAGTGTGGGAAATGTTTTGCTTGCACTTCAAGGCTTGTGATTCACCAGAGAGTCCACACAGGGGAGAAACCATACAAATGTCACGAGTGTGGGAAATGTTTTGCCCACCGTTCAGGGCTTATGATTCACAAGAGAATCCACACAGGAGAGACACGATACAAATGCCAGGAGTGTGGCAAATGTTTTGATCGCAGTTCAGGACTTGTGATTCACAGGCGAATCCACACAGGAGAGAAACCATACAAATGTCAGGAGTGTGGGAGGTGTTTTTCTCAGAAGGGAACCTTTGTCAGGCATCAGAGACTTCACACAGGAGAGAAACCATACCAATGCCAGCAGTGTGGGAAACGTTTTGTTCGCAGTTCACAGCTTGTGATTCACAAGAGAACCCACACAGGGGAGAAACTATACAAATGTCAGGAGTGTGGGAAATGTTTTGCTTGCAGTTCAGGGCTTGTAATTCACAAGAGAATGCACATAGGAGAGAAACCATACCAATGCCAGGAGCATGGCAAATGTTTTGATCGCAGTTCAGGACTTGCTATTCACAGGAGAATCCATACAGAAGAGAAACCATTCAAATGCCAGGAGTGTGGGAAATGTTTTTCTCAGAATGGAACCTTTGCCAGGCATCAGAGACTTCACACAGGAGAGAAACCACACCAGTGCCGGGAGTGTGGGAAACGTTTTGTTCGCAGTTCACAACTTGAGAGTCACAAGAAAATCCACACAGGAGAGAAACCATACAAATGTCAGGAGTGTGGGAAATGTTTTGCTTGCAATTCACAGCTTGAGAGTCACAAAAGAATCCACACAGGAGAGAAACCATACAAATGTCAGGAGTGTGGGAAATGTTTTGCTCACAGTTCAGGGCTTGTGTATCACAAAAGAATTCACACAGGAGAGAAACCATTCAAATGCCAGGAGTGTGGGAAGTGTTTTTATCAGAATGGACACCTTGTCAACCATCAGAGGCTTCACACAGGAGAGAAACCATACCAATGCCAGGAGTGTGGGAAATGTTTTGCTCGCAGTTCAAAGCTTGTGATTCACAAGAGAACCCACACAGGAGAGAAACCATACAGATGTCAGGAGTGTGGGAAATGTTTTGCTCGCAGTTCAGAGCTTGGGAAACACAAAAGAATTCACACAGGAGAGAAACCATACAAATGTCAGGAGTGTGGGAAATGTTTTGCTAGGAGTTCAACGCTTGTGATTCACAATAGAATCCACACAGGAGAGAAACCATACAAATGTCAGGAATGTGGGAAATGTTTTGTTGGCAGTTCACATCTTGAGAATCACAAGAGAATCCACACAGGAGAGAGACCATACAAATGTCAGGAGTGTGGGAAATGTTTTGCTTGCAGTTCAGAGCTTGGGAAACACAAAAGAATTCACACAGGAGAGAAACCGTACAAATGTCAGGAGTGTGGGAAATGTTTTTCTCAGAATGGTAGCCTTGTCAACCATCAGAGACTTCACACAGGAGAGAAACCATTCAAATGCCAGGAGTGTGGGAAGTGTTTTTCTAGGAATGGAAACCTTGTCAGCCATCAGAGACTTCACACAGGAGAGAAACCATACCAATGCCTGGAGTGTGGGAAATGTTTTGTTCGCAGTTCACATCTTGAGGGTCACAAGAGAATCCACACAGGAGAGAAACCATTCAAATGCCAGGAGTGCGGGAAGTGTTTTTCTCAGAAAGGACATCTTGTCAGCCATCAGAGACTTCACACAGGAGAGAAACATACCAATGCAAGGAGTGTGGGAAATGTTTTGTTGGCAGTTCAGATGTTGTGATTCACAAGAAAATCCACATGGGTAGAAGCCATACAAATACACGGAGTGTGGGAAATGTTTTGTTCGTACTTCACATCTCGTGAAGCACAAGAGAGTCCACAAAGGAGAGGCCATAGCAATGGCAGGAGTGTGGAAAATATTTTGCTAGCAGTTCAGACTTTGTGATTCACAAGAGAATCCACACAGGAGAGAAACCATACAAATGCCAGGCATGCCTAAAATGTTTTTACTTAAAAATCATCCCTGGTGTGAGGGACCAGAAACTCCACAGAGAAGAGAAACCTTTAAAACTGTCAGGAGGAATTTAAATATTTGCTCATACTTAAATTGTTTGTTCATTCTTTGTGAAGCACCAGAGAGTCTACTAAGGTGGAAAAACATTACAAACACCTGAAATGTGGGTAAGGTTTTACTTCCTAGTTGGAGTTGTGGAGTTATCTGAGAATATGAACCTGAACAATAGGTGTGAATAAAAGCTATGGACTCCTTAATTCTACCCACAGCAGTGCAGAAACCTGCCATCATGACATGTGGCTATCTAGGCTCTTGTTGGAAATCTCAGTTGCAGGAAGAACAGAGCACCTTCTTAAATAGCTGTTCCATTGGTCCTCTCTCATATTTTTCTAGAATCTCCTTTTTGTGGTTTGAATCCATTGGTTGACGTCCTATTTTCTAGAACTGCAGAACACAAAGTCACTCCATGTTCCATGTGACAGTCCTTCAAATGGTTAAATATGATTGCCCTGTCACCTCTTCTCTCAACAAACTATGTGTAATTCCCTCAATTGTTCCTCAGAGGCTTTAGTTTCTACACCTTTTACTGTGCTGGTTGCCTTGCTCTGTTCATGATCTGGCTTGTCAAGGACCTTCTTAAGCCAGGATATCCAGTACCGGAGAGGCTACACCAGGTGAGGCCTGACCGAAGGAGCACAGACTTGTACTATTCTTTGTGGTAGTCTATCTCTGCTTAGGATTGCACTGGCTGTTTTGATGTTGCTATCACACTACTGCTTGATGTCGAATTTCTGGAACAACATTTGGAAATCTTAACTGTGTTGAGATCTACTCTCTTGGATTCTCAGAGTGTAGGTAGGAACTATAACTGCCAGATCCTGTGTTATGCTTGAATGCCATGCATGTGACCCCAGAGATTTGAATTGTAGGTGTTTTTCCTGTGCTGCTGCTTTATCTTCAGCTGCAGCCCCCTCACTATATCATTTATTCTCTTTTCATCAAAGGGAGTGGTGCTTTATTTTTGAAATGTTAAAAAGTTTGACAGTTTGGCAGACTAGATGTCTTCCTCTAGCAATTCAGTAAGACTGGAAGGTCTCAGAGGAAGAATTAGGACTGGAGGAAACCTATCACCCGATTTTCTTGTTGCAGAACTCAGGAGAAGAATAGCTGAGAAAGAGTTCAATTGGTGGGATTGGGAAGCAGTGGAAGAAGAATAGAAAGGCAGAAAACCTGAGTGTTGGTACAGAGTAGAAAGAGGTGGAGAAATCATGTATTTGCTTCATGCTCAGGCAGCCAATTGCCATACAGCATGTCAGATGCTGTAAGTCTGAAAGGCAGGTGAAATAATCTGTGCAGAATAATCTTGGGCAGAACATTCAAATGGATGTTTCTTAAATTTTAAGTTTTTTAAAATTTTATTTCTGCCTTTCCTTTATCTTCATGTGTGTTGCTTAGGTTGTGGATTATGTTATTTGTGTTAAAATCAACCAATCAATAATTTAAAAGAATATTAATGGTTTAGAAGAGTCTTTGCAGGAGATAGTGTAGGAAGTGGGTTGCTCAGAATGGACCCCTTGTCAGCCAGCAGAGACTCCCCACAGGGGAGAAATCACCTCAGTGCCAGGAGTGTGGGAAATGTTCAACTTGGAAGTCAGAACTTGTAATCTACTAGAAAGTCCAGAAAGGAGAGAACTGTACAAATGCCAGCTGTGTGGAATATGTTTGTTGTCAAAATTCATGAGATACCCTGTGCTCTAATACCTTCTAGTTAATTCTTTCTGAAATTTTCCTGGTGCTGATTCAAAAAAGAAATGGAAGTGACAAACCCTGTTACTGGTGATCTTGCTTTTCTTGTCTATGTCCCATTTCAAGCTTTTTAGATGAAAAGAATGAGGTTGCCCTAGATATCTCTACGAATTTCTTATGATCTGGCTGCCAAAAAATATTCTTCTCAATCACTGCTCTGAGCTGGAGTGGTCTGTAATGTCAGTCCTCCCTCTCCCTTCCAAAAAACACCAAAAATTGACATACATCATTGCCATATATTTTATAAAACAGGCTTATTTATCGTCTTTTGCCTCTCTGCCATATGCGAACAAAAAGCGAACATTTAAAAGAAACATTCTAAAAGTGTATTAAATGACTGCATAATTTTAAAATTATCAAGATCAAATAGTGTCAGCATCTGCGGAGCAATTCTGTGTAAAAAGCTGTGGCTTTAATCTCCCTCTGTCTGTGCCTCTTAAAAAGGGGGTTGAGATCCAGGGAGGCTTGATACAAAAGGACCCACTGAGACCTGAAGGTGCTGCTGGGTCTCCCCTCTCCCTTTCCGTCTTGCAACAGACTGAAAGGGTGAATCCTCTGGAAATCCCAGGGCAGGAGGGTCTTTTGTCTTGGAAACCCAGGGGGTTGAAGGTGACGGGAAGGCGGAGCCACAGAGGCTGTTTCTTCCTAGCAGATCCGGCTTTTCTGAGGCGCCCCCCCCCAAATCTCCCACTGAGGGAAACAGGCAAAAGGACCTCCCGGCCCCTCCGCTGTCTTCTCACCAGGCTGGTTGGAAGGCTTGGTGTCGTCCCTGCCAGGAACCGGGCTCAGCTTTGGTTACCTGATGGGAGGTGGAAACTGCACAGAAAGGACCCAGATGGCAACGGGGGAGAAATGGAGACCTACTAAAAGGGGCCCGTGGGAAACAACCATCCCTCCCTCCTTCCGTTCCGAACCCCTGACCCTGCAGAAGGAGACGGCCAGTTGAGCATGGCTGGTGTGGATTGAATTGATGGGAAGAGGAAGAAGCTGATGGATGGGGATCTGGCACCAGGATGGACACAAAGAAACCGCACTGCAGCTTGTAAGGAAGGGTTATTAGAGGAAGGGGGGATTCTTGGAGAAGAAGGAAAGTGGTGGGGGAGGGACCCCCAGCCCTCCAGAACGGGAGAACCTTGGTCCCCTTGGCCTTCCCAGTCGGTCCTTTTTCTATCCTTCTCCTCCTTTGTTTTTCCTCCTCTTTCTCCCACTGTGGCCTTGGGACCTCTGGGGTCTGCTCAGTCCCAATCTCCAACCTTTTCCGCAGGACTGCTGGGGAAAGGGGAACCTGAATTCTGTGGCTGCTTTCCCTCAGAGTAGACCCATGGGCTCCTTAATCTCTATTCACTTTAAATTGGCTGTTAAGATGCCTGGAGTCTCTCTTTGAGAGAAAGTCAGGATATAAATGAATACAAGAATAGGAATAGAAAGCAAGAGAGCTGTGGAGTCAGTGGAGTTTTCCTCTGTGTTTACCCCCTCTTCCAGAGCAGGGTCTGTGGGTCTCCTCTTCCTGGGACTGGCTGTGAAGATTCAGGCTAGAGGGGCTCCATGAGGGGGAGAAGATGGCCTAGCCTGAAAGAAACCCCAAAGAGAGCTTTTGAATGGGCTCTTCTTTCTTTAACACGAGGGGAGGAAGAGGAAGAGAGGTGCTGGGGAGAATTTCCACAGGGGACAAAGGGATTTGATCAGCCTTTAGGATGAAGTGCTTGGGTGCCATTTTCTGCAGGTGGCAGCATGGGAGAGGCACTTGTTGTACGCCCTTCCCCACTCCCATGATCCTGACTGGACAGGCAGTTGAATTTTCACTCCAAGGTTAGTGAGAGGACATTACGTTCAAGGACCCATGCAGGGCAGGGGACGCAGATGTGAGTTTCCACTGCCCGTATCTGGTTTCTACGATTGGTTGCTGCATGGCTAGAACTAGATCGTAAGCTTGTACTGCTTATACAGAGATTTGGCCCTTTTCTCTACACAAATGTATTTATTCTCCTAATATTCAGGTTTCAGGATCCTAGAAGACTGCAAAACATATGCCAAAATAGCATAGAGCCTGTAAGAGAATACTTGCAGTTCTGTTGCCCCTTGCCACCGATAACCTCAACATCTGCTCACAACAAAATTGTGGTTGCATTGGATTTTTTAATTTGTAAAACCATTGTGATTGAATCATGAATATTATTCCAAAATTTGTTTATGTGTTTGCATCTCCACCACATGTGGAAGAAGGACCCTTTTTCATCACACCTCCAGCATTTGAGCTGGTTATTATTTGTCATTTTAGCAATCTGAGTAGGAGAGAGATACCATCTGTGAAGCATTTTAAAATAATTCTCTCTTAAAGATATTGGTATTCTAGGATCTCTCCCTGTTACCCTGGTTTCTGGGGTCCCTTGGGTGACACCTCAATGTGCTCCACATGGTGGGGAATGGAAACTAGCTCAGAGCACAAGCAACAGCAATGCAAGAGGCAGGCTAACCTAGCAGGGTCTTTTTACTTGGTTTTTACATGGGTCAGGCCAAGCCAAAAACCAAACAAAGTTATCCAATAAAGGATTTTATTGACTGCAAGTTTCACGGACCAATGCAATCACATACACACGTGCCCAAGAGCTATTGGGAAACAAAAGAGAAGAAATTGGACAGGGGGGTATTGGAGGAGTATAGTTGGGGTAATACTGTACCTTGTCCTGAAGTCCTGTCTGAGAAGGCAGTAGAGAAGTGGGGCCCAGTACAGAGAGGGCTGAGAGGATCACTCAACAGATGGAGAAATGGTCTGCTGGGATGACTGGGAGTGATCCAAAGAACTGCTCAAAGACTGGGACTATTTGTCGGGGGGAAAGTACCTGGAGGACTAATCCTTTCCTGGAGAGAACAATGGGGCTTTGAGCGATAATGAAGCTCCACCATGGTAATTTCCTTTGTGTGATGGGATTCCCAATTGATGATCAGTATTAGGATTTAAAATTTTATCAAGTTCGTTGTCTTTTGTTTCTTCTTCGTGGTCTCTGTGCCTCATACATTAGGAGCTTTCGCACCTGCGCGGTAGTGTTCGGAAGATTCTAGAGCTCATTAGCTTGGCGGGAACCCCTCCCCCATGCCAGTACCGCACATGCTCATCCCGCCAGGTAACGGTCTTTCTTCAGTTCTTTCTTGTCTGCCTCAGCGTACAGAAGGTTCTTGTTGGCTTGTGCTTTTCTGCTTGGATTTGGATTTTTTCGGCTTTGACTTCATATTTTCGCTTACTGACGACCCTCTCGGATTCTGGAACGGATCCTGGTACGGTACGACTGGTTCTGACCCATTTTCTGACTGTTGCGTCTTTTGGATTGCGTCTTTGACTTCCCCTTCTTCTTGCCGTGTTTCTCCTTATTTTATGTTGGCTCTGTTTAAGCACTGCGCCTCCTGCGGAAGGAAGGTCGCCCTTTCAGACCGACATTCGAAGTGCCTTTTTTGTCTGGGTGAAGGGCACAACGTACAGGCTTGTTACGCTTGTAGAGAGTTCACCCACCAGACACTTCGTAACCGAGCGGCGAGGCTAAAGTCCCACTGCTGGGAACAATCTCTCCAAGCCCAGATGGCTGAGATGACACCGATGGCCGAAAAACGCCCGACTCCCTCTTCTTCTTCTTCTCTGCCTGTGGCTCCATCGGCCACACCCTCAACATCGTCGGGATTGATGCTGGGATTGATTCCCGTCATGAAGCTACCGAGGATTCCGAAGACCTCGACAGCTCGACCACGTGAGGACCCTGCGGGATCGCAGGCCTCCTCCTTCTCCAAACCGCTCACTCCCACTCAGAAAAAGCGTCCCGCTACTGAGGATGGGGGAAAGGAGAAGAAGAAAAAGGAAAAACGACACTCTCCACTAAAAGTGGTTCGACCCCCGACTCCACCACCCACTCAGCCTGCTGAGGAAGCAGAACCAATGAACCTCCCGGAGGAGGAGGCCCCTCCGGCGGAGCAGAACATCGTCGAGCTATCAGACGAGGAGCAGGTTGTCGAGGTTTCTCCTACCCAGCCGCCTAGTCTGTCTGCGGAGACCGCTCTGCCAAGTCATCACCCAACCCGGGCAGACCGTCGAGAGGAGGCTCCCACCACACAGCGGCTGGCCTCCCGACGCGAATCCCGCTCCCCAGAATACCGGGCCAGGCCTCCATCCCCGCCTTATCGGGAGATGCGCCTGGACAGCAGACGCTCCAGCGAGAGAGCGTACTCCCCGGCCTACCTAGGTCGGTACGCCCAGGAGCACGGGTGGCATGAGCCAGCAGGCTCTTACTATTCTTATTCGCCGTCCTAAAGAGATGGCTACCACTCGAACCTGAGGTACTGGTCGCCACGATGCCGATCTCGTTCGCCAACATGGGAATCCCATTACTCCTGCTACGAATGTTCACCACGGTGTCGATCTCCGAACCTCCGAAGGTCCCGAGATCCCTTGCCCCACTACAGGGCTGTCTCTCCACCGCTGCGGACGACGGCCACAGCAACCCGTCCGGTCCCGCACTCCACCGTGGTCCAAACGACGCTACAACTGCAACGCAGGCGGTACACCGCCCTCGTCCTTTGGTTGTACTGCTGCAGGTGACACCAGCGCTGACCACAACACCGGCTGCACCCACATCTACGCAGCCCACAGCTCTGGCGGTCACCCTAGATGAACCGACCCGTCAGCCAGCTGAAGAGAAGGAGCGGGAGCGATCGCCAACACCATCCGGCGATTCCTATGCTTCCGACTCCGACTCTGCGGAATCCACTCCCTCGTCTCACGAGTCGCCACCACTGGTTTTCAGGGAACCAGGCCCGGAGTCTGTGCCAGATGATGCGTGCCAGTTTTCTGCCATCCTACTGAGAATGGCCACGGCCCTCGGCCTGAAAGTGACCGAACCTGCTCCGCAAGCCCAGGATCCCGTCTTCCAATACTTGGAAACCTGACCACCATCGACTGCATCGCTGCCCTTCTTGCCTACTCTGGTAGAGGCAGTGAAGCAACCGTGGACGAAGCCGGCGTCAGCACAACCTATCCCGCATAGGCTGGAGCATTTGTACAGAACGCAGAAAGAGAACGCGAAGTTCCTCTTCAGCCAACCTGTGCCAAACTCCATAGTCATGGAGTCAGCCCAGACGAAAGGAGGCAATCGGATGCACACCTCCCCTCCAGATCGCGAAGGCCGGAAGCTCGATACCTTCAGCTGCCGTTTTTATTCGGCGGCGTCCCTGGTTGCCAGAACGGTGAACACGATGGCATGCCTCGTGGCTTACCATCGCAACCTCTTCGTCCGACTTGCGCCGCTCTTAGCTGACTTGCCGGAGGAGTTGCGCGCTTCAACCACCCAGATCTTCGGCGAGGGAGTTGCTGTGGCTACTCAACAGATTGCCACCTCGAGACATGTCGTGGAGGCAACTTCGAGGGTGATGGTCGGTACCATTGCCCTCCGACGTCACGCGTGGCTCCGGTCCTCTGGCCTCCAGGAAGACAGCCGTCGGCGTACTGAAGACCTCCTGTTCGACGGCAAAGGCCTTTTCCATAACTCCACTGACGACGCTATAGATCACCTCGTGAAGGCCAGGCTGACTGCAAAGAAGATGGGCTTAAACCAGCCCGCTCAATCCTGGCGCACCTTCCAGCCAAGACCATCCTGGTGAAGGTCCTCCTCATCTTCGGCGTACCAACCGCGGTCTCCTCGATAGACCGTTTCGAGACCATCCACATCCTCGGCCTCACGAAGGCTCCCCAGACGACGCCCGTCTTCTTCATTGAAGAAGTCTTCCTCCTCGGCAAAGACCCGTTTTTGATGGCCTTCGCAGGACACCACCCATGCCATCCTTCGCCCCTCCAGCAGACTTCATCCATCATCCGAGCCTGACCAGGCACCTTGACCAATGGCGAGATATCACTGCGGACTCCTGGGTACTTACCATCATCCGCCTTGGATACGCCATCGAGTTCCAGGATATTCCGCCATGGCGCGTCTACTATTCCACCCCGGCCAGCTCGGCTCTGCTGGAGGAGATCCAGTCCCTCCTCGAAAAGGGAGCGATCGAGACATTACCACCTTCGGCCAAAACCACCGGCTTCCACTCGAGGTACCTCACGGTGCCGAAAGCGGATGGATCTCTACGGCCCATCCTGGACCTAAGAGGAGTGAACGAGTACATCCGCCCCAAGAGGTTCAAGATAATCACCTTGCCGTCGATCCTCCCCTTTCTCCAACGAGGGGACTGGTTTGCGTCCATAGACCTCAAAGACGCCTATTTCCACATCTCGATCCGCCCGCAGCACAGATGATACCTATGCTTCGCGGTCGACGGTACCAGCTACCAGTACCAGGTGCTACCGTACGGCCTCTCCACCGCGCCCCGAGTATTCACAAAGTGCATGGTGCCCGTGGTCTCCTTCCTGCGGACGAAAGGCGTTTCTGTTTACCCCATTTGGACGATTGGCTTCTGGTGGTGTCCTGCAAACAAAAACTTTACAAAGACATTCATCAGACTTTGACATTGCTCACCTGGCTCGGACTCAGGGTCAATCCCAAGAAGTCCCATCTCGAACTCACCCGGGTTCTTGGCTTTATCGGAGCGACCCTCGATTCGGTATCGGCGAGAGTGTATCTACCGTACGAGAGGGCGCGGATGCTTTGTTGGGCAGCGTCTGCCGCCTTCCGGGCTCCGACAGCATCAGCCAGGACGATACAGCAGCTCCTCGGCTACATGGCCTCAACCACCGCTGTCACCTACCTCTCCAGGTTGCGCGTACGACCGCTCCAACACTGGTTCGTCAGGGCCTTCGACCCACGCTGGGACGACCAGTCTCGGTACCACCTGCCGCAGCAGGTACGTCACTCGCTCCTCTGGTGGCAGTCGTACAGAAATCTCTCAGGCATGCCGTTCCGTGAACCCAGGACATCGGTCACGGTGATGACGGACGCCTCGCTCCTCGGATGGGGAGCACACACCACCGATCTCACAGTCCGGGGCAAATGGATGGACGACGAGGCGTCCCTCCATATCAATGCTCTCGAACTACTTGCGATCCACAAGGCACTAAGAGCGTTCTGACACCTCGTCACGGGCTGCTCAGTGTTGGTCCTCACCGACAACACGACAGCGGTCTGCTACGTGAACAGGCAAGGAGGGACGCACTCCACGCTTCTGGCCATCGCGCTCTTCTTCTGGAACTGGTGCGTCCCACTGCAGATACATCCGGTGGTGGTTCACCTGGCGGGGCAGGAGAACTCTACAGCGGATGCCCTCAGCAGGGACACCTCTTCCCACCACGAGTGGTCCCTGTCGGACGACGCCTTCCGGATGATCCGGGACCTATGGGGCGAGCCGACCCTCGACCTCTTCGCGACCAGCCAGAACGCGAAGTGCCGCCGCTTCTGCTCAAGAGCCGGCCACGATCGCCATTCCATTGGCGATGCGTTCCAGTTCCCGTGGGATGAGGGACTTCTCTATGCCTTCCCTCCGTTCCCACTTCTAGGCCGCGTGATCTCGAAAATCATCGCAGACGGAGCAGATGCGATCCTCGTGGCACCATACTGGCCGAGGCAGCACTGGTTCGGGCCCCTCACCAAGGCCACCCGGGGGAGGACTCTCAGGTTTCCGACGGTGCTGGATCTCCTGTCCCACTCCAACGGTCTCATCTTGCACCCGGACCTGCCGGTATTGGCCCTCGATGCCTGGAGGATATCGCCTTAGACGACCCTGTCATCGATAACGTCTTAATGGCGGCCAGGAAGGAGTCCACGCGGAGGAACTACCACTATAAGTGGCTGCGGCTTGTTGCCTTCGCCGAGGAACGTCGGGAGCCGGTATCGCCGGTCGACCTGGTACCGTACTCCACTTCCTCCTCCACCTGCAACAGCAAGGCCTCACCTTCCCATCGCTCAAGGTCTACCTCGCTGCGATCGTGGCATACCATCCACCATAATCCCCGTCGGGGCGCTGTTCACGGACCCTACACTCAAACAGTTCCTGACGGGGCCTACAGCACCTCTACCCACCGGTATCGCCGCCGCTACCGCCGTGGTCGCTATCATTGGTACTGTCACAGTTGACGAGGCCACCCTTTGAACCGATGGCAACGTCAGATGACCGGTTGCTCGCGATGAAGACCGCTTTCCTCGTAGCCATCACTTCCACCAGACGGGCAGGAGAGTTGACAGCACTACGGTGCGATGAGCCATACCTCGTCTTCCATCGAGACAAGGTGGTCCTCCAGCCTGATATCTCCTTCTTGCCGAAGGTGGTGTCCGGCTTCCATCTGAGCCAGGACATCATCCTTCCAACCTTCCACCCAGACCCAACTACACCTCTGGTACGGTCCCTTCACTCCCTTGATGTGTGTAGGGCCTTGGTCTTTTACACGGACAGGACTGCTGCCTATCGACAGACTCCACATCTTTTTGTCTGCCATGGCAAACACCGGAAGGGCCACAAGGTATCCAACCAACACTTCTCTAAATGGGTGGCAAAGACCATACACCTGGCCTGTGAACTTGCTCCGCCAGACCTCCTACGGGCTCCCTCCACCAGAGTCGTGGTGACCTCTGCTGCCCTCCTGCGAGGCGTCGACCTGCCGGAGCTGTGCCGTGTGGTAACCTGGTCCCAACCACTGACCTTCATTCGCCACTACAGACTCGACTGCCGATGCAGGAGAGATGCTTGTTTTGGCCGTGCTGTGCTAGCCTCTGTACTCTAGGGTCTGGGACCTGACCCACCATCCTGCCGGTAAGCTACATAGTCTCCTAATGTATGAGGCACAGAGACCACGAAGAAGAAGAACAGGTTGCTTACCTGTAACTGTGGTTCTTCGAGTGGTCATCCGTGTCCTCATACATGCCCGCCCTGCCTTCCTCTCTTTTTCAGGTCCCATCTTCTTCGGCGGACCAGAACTGAGGAGAGACCGTTACCCGGTGGGATGAGCATGCGCAGTACTGGCGTGGGGGAGGGGTTCCCGCCAAGCTAACGAGCTCTAGAATCTTCCGAACGCTACCGCGCAGGCGGAAAGCTCCTAATGTATGAGGGCACAGATGACGAAGAACCACAGTTACAGGTAAGCAACCTGTTCTTCTATGCTTTTTAATTTCTTCTCTATTTTATATTTCTCTATTAATTGTTTGTGGACTAGCCAATGCAAAGTTATTCTGTGATTTGCTAATTCTTCTTTTGATTGTGGATGAGTTTCATCACCATATTTATCATATTCAATAAATCTTTATAGGTTTTCCACTCATTTAACCTGGGCTACTCCCTTCTGTAAAAGGCTTCATGGGGTGGGGTCCATAGTGGAACTTTAGGATAAAGTTTGAATTGGTATTTATTCCACACCTTCAGGAGCGTTTTTCATATGAAATGATTGTTAAATTGTTTATTAATTTTATCTTTATCATATATAAGGTAAGCATGCCATCCAAAAGGGAATTCATCTCCTTCTAGCTGAAGTAATCTAGATTTTTTTAAGATCCATTCTGATAACCAGCACAAGCAGCTTGCATGAAAACATATTTTTAAATCAGATAAATTGAGTCCTCTCTTTATTTGGCATCTTTCAAGTACTAGTACTTTATCCTGGGCTTTTTAGCACTCCATATAAATCATCGTCTTTCTTTATCCCATTCTTTGCGGGTTTATCATTGGTTGTAAGTGGAAGATTTTGAAAGAGAAAAACCAGCCTCGGTAAGACATTCATTTTTAGTGCTGCTACTCTTCCAAATAGCGATAAATACAATTTATCCTAGCTATAAAGATCTTCTTTTATTTCTTGCCAAACTTTCTCATAATTATTCTCAAATAAATCAGTATTATTTTTAGTTATATTGATGGCAAGATATTTCACTTTCTTAGTTATGGAAAATGTGCTTTCACGTATAATTTGTTCCTCAGATCTGGTAATATTTTTAGTAAATGTTTTAAATCCTGAGACTTCACCAAATTCTTTTAATATCTGAAACAAAGATGTGATACTTTGATTTGGGTTTCCCAGTATTATCATCAAATCATCAGCAAAAGCTTTGATTTTGTAATCTTCCTTTTTAATCTGTAATCCTTTGATACCCGGCTCTTCTCGTATTTTATTATTTAGTATTTTTATTATTATGAAAAAAAGTAAGGATGAGAGTGGAAAACCCTGTCTAATTTCTTTGTTGATTTTTATTCTCTCTGTTTTCTCGCTATTTATCAATATTTGTGCCTGTTGGTTTGTATGAATAGATTTTACCCATTTTATAAATGAATTGCCCAGGTTCATTTTAGTTAACATTTCTAACATGAAGGCCCAATTGACATTGTCAAAAAGCTTCTCTGCATCTATGAAAATTAAGGCCAGCTTCTTCTCATTGTGTCTATGGAAATATTCAATGATATCTAAAACAGTCCTAATATTATTTTTAAGATTTCTTTTTGGTAAGAATCCATTCCGGTCTTCACGTATCCAATCCTGGAGTATATTTTTTAATCCTTCTGCCAGGTTGGAAGTAAATATCTTATAGTCCACATTTTACAGGGAAATTGGCTGATAACTTTTAGGTTCTAGTGGATCTTTTACTGCTTTAAGCATTAATGCTACGTTGGCTTCACCCCAAGTGTGCAGTTTAACAGTTGTTTCCATATCATTCATAATTTTCTGCAAAGGTGCAATAAGTAGATCTTGGAATGTTTCATAGTATAAAGGGGTGAAGCCATCCATAGCTGACGCTTCCCCTGTTTTCAATTTCTTGATTGCGTTTTGTAATTTCCATTCTGGTGATCAGCTTGTTTAATTCATTTCTCTCTTGCTCACCGATAGTGGGTAAGTCTACTGATTCTAAGAATTTATTTATTTTTGGATTGGTTTCAGATTTTTCCTGAAATATATTTTTAAAATAATTAGCAAAAACTTTATTTTGTTTTGTTCTCTAGAAATTCTTTTTCTTTCTTTAATTCCTGATATTAATCTTTCTCTTTTTCTTTAATTTATAGACTAACCATTTTCCTGATCTGTTGGCTTGTTCAAAGTGTTTTTGTTTCATAAAGTTTAATTTTTTTGATCTCATATGTCATTTGGATCTCAAGTTGTTTTTGAAGAGCCTTTATTGCTTGTTGTATATTTGTACTTTTAGGGTTTTGTTTCAGAAGATCTTTCTTTTTTATTTGTTCTTGTATCTCCTTTTCTCTATTTTTGCTCTTCCTTTTGAGTTGGATCTCCCGTTGAATGAAGAAGCCCCTCATCACCTCTTTGCTTGCTTCGCATAGGACATCTAATGAGGGGCCTTTGCCAAGATTATTCAAGAAGAATTGTTCTAATTTTCCCTTAGCTCTTTCTATTACTTCTTCGTTTCTCAGGATTGAGTCCTTTAACTTCCAAGAGAATTCTTGTTTACCATCTTGTAACGTTAATAGTATTGCATTATGATCTGAAATGTTTTTCGGTAAAATCTCCACTTTCTTGTTTAAAGTTTTTGAAACTAGAAAAATATCTATACAGGATCAGGATCTATGTACTTATGAAGTATATGAGTTATCATATAGGTATCTCCAGACATCTAACAAGTTTAAGTTATCCATCATATTGAATAAAGTTTTTGGGAGTCTACCTTTATTCTTCTTCAGTCTATATTCTGCTGTCCTATCTACATCTGAAGTTATTACCCTGTTCCAGTCACCCAAAAATGTTAAATCATTGTAATCATAGTCTAAAATCTTCTGCCAAAGTTTTTCATAAAATTGATTTTCATTTTCTAGAGGACGATATATTCCCACAAGTAACCATTTTGTTTCCAGCATTTTGACTTCCACCCCTAACTATCTCTCATTGGGATCATTGAAAATTTCTTTTGCCTCATATCTGTTGGTAATGTATATTGTCACTCCTCTTTTCTTTTTCTGCATTGTTGCTGAAAAATCTTGACTGGTTTTGGATTTTTCATATATTTGATATCTGGATCTTATGTGTGTTTCTTGTAGACAAATAATATCTAATTTTTGTTCCTCTAAATAATGAAAGATTTTCTTCTCTTTACAACAGGAGTTGATTCCTTTAACGTTCCAAGACAGAAGATTTGTATTCATTTTTTATCTTTATTTGTACTGTTCTTTCTTTTCTTTCTCTCTCTCACTCTCTCTCTTCTAATATATATATGTATAGAATATCTTCTTTTCTACCTCTGTTGTTGATTCTGTTTCCTCTTTGTCTTCTTTCTTGAATTCTATCTCCTCTTCTTCTTCTTTTCCTTCTTTTTCTCATCCCTTTTCTTGATCTTGATCAAATTCTTCTTCCGTTTCATTCTGCAATGTTACCTCTGTCTGTATATTTGGCTCTTTCACTCCTGCGTGTGAGTCTTGTCCCATCAGATTTAATTTTTTTAAATATATTTTCATTAAAATTTAATTGCAAAAGAAAAAAGAAAAATGAGTGGGTTACTTCATTTTTAAATGTATCCCACCCACCCCCACTTCCGCTTATATTCTCCAGTTGAAACTCCTTTGTTTCTGTTTACACATAAGAAGAGCAGTTATATTTCCATTGACAAAAGAAAAAGCATTTACATTTATATCTTATTTCCATTTCTTATACATCTCATAAATTTACGTTTTTACCCAATCCAATAGTCCTTTAAAAGTTCTGTATAGATTTATTTTTCAAGGAAAATGCTAATTTTTCTATCTCTACCATCTGCAGAACTTTCAACTTCCACTCTTCTAAATTTATATCTCTTATTTTCTTTCCAATACTGCGCATACAACAGCCTCGCTGCTGTTATCAAATATAACAATATCTTCTGATGACTTCTTATCTGTCTGTGTTGTCCTAACATATTTAACAAACAAAATTCCGGTATCATTTCAAAATTCAGACTACAAATTCTTTGAATTTCATCCTGTACCTACTTCCAAAATTTTCTTGCCCTTCTACAAGTACGCCACATGTGAAAAAAGGATCCAATCTTTTCATCACATTTCCAACACTTCCCGGTCCCAGATTTAGTTATCTTCTGTAATCTTATTGGAGTCATATACCATCTATGGAGCATTTTGTAAAAATTTTCTCTTAAATTTAAATTTGGGGTAAATTTTATGTCAGTTGTCCATGCTCTCTCCCAGACTTCTAATTCAATTGGATTTCCCACATTCTGGGCCCATTTAACCATTGAGTCTTTAACTACCTCTGATTCCATTTCTCTTTTCAACAGTAATTTATAGAGTTTAGAGGTTCTCTTCTTTTGGTCTCCCTTCATCGATAAATCTAGTTCATTTTCTCTTCTCTCAAATCCGTACTATTTTTGGTCCATTTTAAATCTTTCTTTAAGTTGTCGCCATGGGAACAAATTTAACTCGTGTCCTTTTTCTTTGAATTCTTCTGCTGTACACATTCTTGGTTTCTCCCCCTCACATTTCAAAAGTTCTTGATATGTTAATAGATTCGCTTGTTTTGTTGGAGCAATTCCATACGCTTTTTGTGGTGAAGTCCATATTGGAAGTTTTGTATAATATTTCCACTTTATTTGTATCCAAATCTTTAACAATGTTTTCTGAATGCAATGATTATTGAACTCTTTATTTACTATTAATCTGTCATAACAGAGATAACTGTGCCATCCGAATCTATTGTTTATTTCCTCCAATCTTCGATACTTGTTCTCTCTAATTGAATCCAATCCTTGATCCAATCTAAACAACATGCATAATAATAAGATTTCAAAGATGGTAGATCAAATCCTCCTTTCTCTTTTGCATCCTTAAGTATTTTAAATCTTATTCTTGGTTTTTTATCTTGCCAAATAAATTTTTGTAGATCCTCTTCCCATTCTTTAAATATCTTCTTACTTCCTATTGTTGGAATTGTTCCTATTATTGGTAAATTCTGAAAGAGGAACATAAGCGTAGATAATAAGGACATTTTAAAAGCATTTATTCTTCCCAAGAGTGATAAGTTTAAGTTTTTTCCATTTCTCCATGTCATTTTTCTCTCTTTTCATATCTTCAAATAATTATCAAATAATTTTTGTTTCTTTTTTGTTATATTAATTCCTAAATATTTCGTTTTCTTGATTAACTGACATCCAGATCCACTCTCCAAATCAGATTGCTCTTTTTTAGTCATATGTAATGTTATCGTCATTGTCTTTTCTTTATTTATCTTGTATCCTGCAACCAATCCATATTTTTGTAGAATTTCCATCAGCACCTGTATTGATTCTTGTGGATCCGCCAAGAATATGATCACATCCTTTGCAAAAGGTTTCAATTTCAATTCCTTTTTTCTTATTTTTACACCTCTTATCTGTGGATCCTCATTTATTATAATCAAAAATACTTCCAAAGCAACTATAAACAACAGTGGTGATAATGGGCACCCTTGCCATACCCCCTTGTTTATTGCGAAGCTTGTCGTAATGTCACTATTATTAGCCTTGCAGATTGATCTTGGTAAACTGCCTGAATCCATGTAATTCTCTTGAAATCCCATTACTTGCTGAACAGAATTAATCTTTACTCTCCTGCCTTCAAAAAAGAAAGAAAGCCCTTCTGGAATCTCCCATCTGTATCTTACTTCCCGAGATTGGAGGTTCTTTGCCAGGAATGCGTACTCTCGCCTACTTCTCATTACACTTGGCGGTACATCTTTAAAGATTTTAATTTCATTATTGTCCACAATTAAGTTTTCTTTATAGTTTTTCTCCATGATTAGATCCCGGAACTTTTCCTTTTTTAAATTATAAAGAAAAA
This sequence comes from Ctenosaura bakeri, assembly GCA_948474755.1. NCBI lineage: Eukaryota > Metazoa > Chordata > Lepidosauria > Squamata > Iguanidae > Ctenosaura > Ctenosaura bakeri. The sequence goes on from CAOLHI010006383.1 coordinate 31,657, forward strand.
GAACAGAACAAAAAAGTAAAACACCATGTGATACACATAATAGTGAAAAAAAGAAATTTCAACAAAAACAAGCTTACATTATTATTTCTTTCCAATACCATTACAATCATATACTTATTCAGCATATTCTATATCGTACTGCTTATATACTTTTATTACCTATCTCTAAATCTCATTCTTATTATACTCATTATTATTATAAAAATTTCATTCTTAATTCTATATTTTCCCCTTATATTTAATCTATTGCCATTACTAAATATAATCTTATTACTTAACAATATCAAACTATTTCTAAAGGTAAACCCACTCCCCAAAGCCGATTATGTTTCAACTTACTTTTATTTTTATTATTATAAAAAAAATTAAACAATACAAATCCAAATAAACAAAACTCCACATAGTTAACAAAAAGGTGAATAAACCCACCCCCCAGAGCCAACTTTTTATTTAATCCAGTTTCCAAAATTGCCATTCTTCTTGTGAAAGGGTAGTTTTACCATCTCTTATCAAAGCTTTTTCCAAGAATATTCTCCAAATTTCGTCAAAATCATTCCCTTTTACAAGACCTTTCATGAATCTAATTCTACAGTTAATTTATCATTAATTGCAATTTTCCACACTTCTTTATACCATTCCTCTATTTGAACTTTTTCATTTGTTTTCCATTTTTTTGCTATTATTAGCCTCGCTGCAGTTAACAAATTTGTTAACTTATTACCTGTGTACACTCAACCTTATTATATATAGACAACAACTGTATATTTGGACATATCTCAACTCCTATTATCTCCTTTATTTCTTTAAAAACCTTTTGCCAAAATTCCATTATCCTATTACAGTTCCACCACATATGCATATATGTTTCAATTTCTTGACATCCTCTCCAACATAATCTTGAATATTTCTCATCTATCTGACTTAATTTTACTGGAGTCAAATACCATTTCCAAACTATTTTATAATAATTCTCTTTTATTCTTACCGATAATTTTTTTAAATGACGTTGTTTCCAAATTTTTCTCCATTCTTGTATATCTATGTTTTGTGATGTCTCTTCCTTCCACGTTTTTCTAAGATAATCCTCTTCTTGTTCTTTTGCCAATATTTTATATATTTCACTTGTAATACTCTTTAGTATTTCATTTTCTTGCATATTTTCTCTTTGAACAATAATTTGTTCAAATCTAGTATAGTCTTTAAAATCTTTAACATATCTTTTCATACTCTTTGTCCATTGCTCCAAATGTATATAATTTAACCAAGATATTTTGGTTTCCTGCAATCTTTCTTTTATTCTATCTTTGTTAATCATTATTTTCATCCAATCTTTTAATCTATGTATTTTTTTGTTTTTTTATTTCTTTCTCTATTATTTCTCTTAAATTTATTGGAAATTTTTCCATCATTACTATCGGAGTTAATGTTGATATATTCGGTAATAATTTTCCTTTATTTTTCTTCCAAATTTCTATTATATTTTTTATAAAAGGATTTTCTATCTTTTCTA
>CAOLHI010006384.1:0-36655 GCA_948474755.1 Ctenosaura bakeri
ATCCAAAAGTAAAGGCAGTATAATCCTTTCCTTAATTCACACACATGAACACCAGAGAAAGAGGGAGCAGTTTTGAAGAGATGCAATGTATAGGAAATTTTTCCCCAAAAGGTACATTGAACAGCCTGAGAGATTGCTATTCCTTAGTCCCATTGGGATTTATGAGAAACTAGGTAACCCTCCTGGGTAGAACTGTGCAAGCTAACTAAGGTCCTCTTAAGCCATAGTCAGAACTTTGAGATAGGGAAATATTTTCTGAAAATTCTCTGGCCAAAATCAGAAAGAATTTCAGCTAATTTAGGCAGTGATTTTCAGCAACTTCAGAAGGAGTTGGGCAGCAGAGTTCTTTCTTCAACAAACTCAGCTCCAGAACTTTGTCTGAGGATATTCAGTATTTCTATTGTTTAATCAAGATACTTAAGCAAATCGATGCTGCTAGATAATGGAGTTCAGCAGAAGTGCTGGCTATTGGATTTGACCAGGAGGGGCCTTTCCCGGTTAACCTTTTGCTCTCCTAGGACAGAGAGTTAACAGTAGTTCCATTTTTTAGCATAAATATGTATATCTTGGCAGGGTTGTTGTACAGTTACTGCCATATGCTCACACTGCTAGTCTCTTAAAACTGCATGTGATAAGAACCAAAAACAAAAACAAGATGGATTCTTGGCAGTTTGATTTTGGACTCAGCTGTGTTTGTAAGGAATGTATTGATACCTAGATTAAAGGTTAAGTGAAAATTGACTTAAGTGCCACCAGTTCTGTGAGTTCAACAAAGCTAGAAATGTGGAGATAATTTTATGACCATGAAAAATGAAGTAATTTAGCTCAAATATAATGAATATGTTTACAATAAACTATAGCAAATAGTATCTGCCAGCTTGTTTTCATTTTCAATAACAGGAAAGGGAAGCTTTCAGATCCGCAGAAGCTACCATGTTGTTTTTTACAACAACCTTGAGATACACTAGGAAGAATCAGTTGCAAACGATAAAAATTCTAAGCTATAAATTTGTTTGGAGGACCAGAACAGAGAAGAGTTCAGTCTGCCCACACAAATATTTCTAGTCTGGTGTTCTGCTTTATTTCAGAAATGCAATTTGGTGTGGGGTAATTTTGTGTTGTTGCTATTGCTAAAATTAAAATCTGGACTGAGAAATTGTTGGTGGCTTTGAAAAACATCTTGCAAACCATCAGTAGATGCTAGGAGTGCCAGTTCTGCCAGGTGCTTTATCACACAATTGATTTTCAGTAAATTCTGATCAAAAATGACTTGAAACTAAATTATCACCCATTGTTCCATGATGAGCAGAGCTGTTGCTTTACTTTCTCCTACATTCAAATTTTGGTAAATCATGATTCTGAGAACCAGAGTTTGATTGTTAGAATGAGACTGAGGGAGAACAGAGTTTTCAGAAGTTTGTCAAGATTTCCCTATGACAGGTTATCCATAAGTCTGAAACAGTTCAAAGGCACACAACAATAGCAACAAAATTATGATTTTTTAAAAAGTAAGCCAAAATGTCCCTCGCTGATACATTATCCTTCACATACCTTTGACTAATGTACCATACCTTTTCTCAGAAGCAGGTGTTCTGTGAATTTTTTGCAAGACACAATCCAGTTTTCTTTTGTCCTTTGAGGAGCTATCTGCCTGTCAAAAGAAAGGAATGTGGGTGTGAGAATACAAAAATGTGAATTTTCATGCATTGAGTTGTAATTGTAAAAATCAAACTTTTGAAATTAGATTCAAGCTCTCAGTTTTCAGAAGAGATCAAGATAAAAGCCCTATTCAAGTGTTCAAAAGAGGGTTAAATCAACCCGAGAGGAAAGAAAGTTCTAGCTCCACCCTCCTCTGTTGCTTTGGACATGTGATAAATTATGATTTAGATGAAGTTGATGTCTTCTACATGTCACGAGTCTCCACAAGAGTCAGAAAATCTGAATGATGACCTGTGGTCCTGTGGGAGTGCTTTGAGGGTGTTCCTGCAAGGCAGGGGGTTGGACTGGATGGCCCGTGTGGTCTCTTCCAACTCTACATTTCTATGATTCTATGATTCTATGACCTGTGAGGAGGCCCTTCATGTGTGAAAGAGGGTCTTCTCTGATAATACAAGGAGACAGGCTAGCATGTTCCCTTCCCCTCATGTTGATTCAATCCTCTGTTTCTGAACACCAGAATAGAGCTTGGGGAAGCTTTTCCTTCCCCTGGGCATCCCCTACACTCCCCACACACTGTTCTAGGGATCCCTCAACTCTCCAGGGCAGAATTTCAGAAGTCCTCCCTTCTCTAGCATGAGTATATTGTAAACAAAGGCCCTTTCCACACACGGGTGGAGAAACGGGGGAAGCCAAGCTGAAACGGAGCTTACCTGAGTCCGTCGCTGTGTGGAGCAGTGCGTTTCGCTGCTCCACACTCGTCGGCATCCCGTGGCATCCGGCAGTGCCCAAAATGGCAGCTTACATCTGGCGGAGGCTCTCCACCGACCAGAGAAGGTCGCCAGCCAGAAATCCTGCCCCCTGCCCGATCTGCAGGCAAGCCCTTGCGCGTGCCCACAAATCCGCGACGGGGCTGCACGCCCCATGCCTTTTAAAAATCACATAAAAAGTGGTTTTTAAAAAGCACGCGCCGCCGCCACTTCCAGGCGCCCTAGCATGGATTGGGGTGTGGAATTACTCTAAAGTAATCCACCCCAATCCACTTTACGGTGTAGATGACCTCCCACGGAGGTCACGCTACCACGTGTTATTTCCCTGTGTGGAAAGGGCCAAAGTTTCAAACTTGGAAATTATGTACCCCTCCAGATGTTGTTGGACTGCAACTCCCAGCATGCATCATCATTGACTATGCTATTTGGGACTGCTGGGAGGTGCTGTCAAGTGACATCTGGACTATAATTCCCAGCCCAATTGAACCTGTTGTCATCTTTTGTTATTTTTTAACAGGCAGCTTGTTTCTTCCAAGCCTAAAATTGTTATCTCTTTTTCTTTCTGTAATAACGAAATATCCCAGTGTTTTCAAAGTGTCTGTATTATTTTCACTGACATCGATAATTATTATTTTCACCAAAGGACACCTTTCATAGTCAGAAATTTTGATTCCTCTTTGAACCACTCTGCTTCACTCCAGGCATTTCTAACAGGCATTGATTAATATTCTTTCTCGATGGCACACTTTTCCTTCAAGATTCCTGTTTTTTTTAAAGCCTGTTATCCATACCCACCTTTCTTCTCTTCTCTTCCACCTATATTCCTTATGTCCTTCCCCTCTCTCTATGTTTTTTTTTTTTACTCAGAAGATGAAATGTATTGTGGATGTTTCGGGGATTTATTACCAGGAAGAATGGGATCCTGGCAGGCTAACCCTAGAGGGAAGCTCCAGTTGTTAATTAGAAGAGTTTGAGCTGCTCTCGAAGAATTTGAGTTCCTTCAGGACCTCGAAAACATGTTTTCACATCTTGAGAGACACAAATGGATATAAAAGATGATCTATTTATGTTTTTGAGTTTTTCCATGACAACAAAAGAAATGCAATATTTTTTAAAAAAATCTTTTCCCTTAGAAATAAAGTGGCTTTTGAAAAGTAGAAATATTGCAGTGCCACCTAAAAATAAGTGGATTAGAGAAGAACTCTAATCCACTTATATTCTTATATTTTTTATCTGGATTTGATGAAGACGTGTGAGTTGAAATGAGTTGTTCTTTGACTTACATGTGCCACACCATATTTATCCTGTTTCGTAAGAAACTGGAGACATAATATCTTCAAGGTCATCATTTTGCTTTGTTGTCTGTATACTCTGCTTCTGAATCTGATCCTGACCTAAGTTCCACTTTATTTGTTCAATGGGGCTCGCCCCCTGAAAAGCGTATAGAGCATTGTAGTCTATGGTGGAAATTCAGTAGGGACCACTGCTGACAGCTCCCAAGCACCACTCTGCCTCCTTGGCTACTGATTAGCTGAGAAGAAGCAGCCATCTACCCCAGAGGCAAGGATGGAAGGAAGCTGCTTCTTTATTTCTGGGTGCGCAAAAATAGCTCTTGGGGTCACTGCTGTGGCCAGTCAGTGTCTGGGGATTGGCATAAGCTTTATTCAGGAGTCTCAGACTTCCCTTGTGCAAATGGTGTTGTTATTGGCTAGCATTTTACAGTACAGTTACAAATTCATATCCTAGAGTTATAGATCCATAACTGCTCCATATTCAATAAGACTACGTACCTTACTGTACAACTATATAAAGCCCCCCCTCCGCCCACCTTAACAGCAGCACATTGGACAAAGAAAGTCTGTTCAGCTGCTAGTCAGAGCACAAGGAAGATGAAAATTTCAATTCGATAATCAGAACTACTACCTGTTGCAATTCCTTGTTGCAGCCTCCTTTGTGGGAAATGTCATCCTCCTTGTGCCTTGATGTGGCTGCTGGCTGTTAAGTTGGGCTGAGGAGGTTGTGACACTAGATATTACTTAGTTATGCATATGTAAATAGGTAGCCCATGTAGAATATTGACAATTATCTTTATTCATATCGGCTTTTCCCTAAGAATGAGACCTTATAATTCAAATGATTACAATGGAATTAAAAACATACAAAAAGGCAACATTAAAATAGAATTGGCAATATTAAAAACAATTTGAACCATACACTTTAAAAAAGATTTTAAAAAATAGTTAAACAGTACAATTTAAAACCATACAGCACCCTCTGACAGGCTTTTTCTCAACAGCCTCTTTTCTACAATCTTGTCTGAAGAAATAAATCTACCTGCTGACAGAAGGACAGCAAGAAGGGAGATATTCCAGTCCCCCTAGGGAGGGAGTCCCACAGTCTCAGGGCAGCCACTGAGAAGACCTTAGGTCATGTTCCCACCAACTGTACTTGTGAAGGGTCCTCAGGGCTAGGTAGAAACTAGAGAGAGACTGAGAAGATCCAAGAGTTGTGCATGTGTGTACATTTGCTTTCTTAAGTCATAGGAAGGCAAATAATTGTTTCCCAAACCTTCTACCCTGGAGTTGCTTGTGCGTGTGTGGTTGTGAGAAATAGCTTAGGATGTTTTTCTCATGTTTCTTTGGCTTAAAGATAATTTAAGTGTTCTGGAACAGCATGGCTCCATTCATTTGTGAGATCAGGGAGGTTTTTTCACTAATAGAATCATTGTTCTTCATAGAATCACAGAATCATAGAGTTGGAAGAGACCCCACTGAGTCCAATCCCCTGCCATGTAGGAACACACACTCAAAGTATTCCCAACAGATGATCATCCAACCTCTGTTTAAAAACCTCTAAAGATCCTTCTTCCTCTTTATTCAGTTTACCAATAGTTTATTCATAGTTTATTCAGCTATTGAGGTGAAATAAGCTTCTGTTTCTGACAGGCAGGGACTGCCAGTAAGAAAAGTCCATCTGTCTGTCTGTCTGCCTGTCTCTCCATCTGTGTGGGAGGTAGGTAGGGGACGTTTTCTTCAGCTTTCACCACATTGATGCGCCAGGCAGTGGCAAGAGGATTAAAAATGCATGAATTGGCAAGACTAAGCAGTCAACAGTTTTCTGGAAGAATATTTTTTTCAGTGAAAACAAACACATTTTAAAAGTAAGAAAATTGATCTTTAAAGCTGTCTAAAATGAAAAGCTCTCAAGGCAACCTGTCTGAAATTTGGCATACTTAATGTGCTCTCCAAGTTCTAGCATGCATTCAAGTTTCACCTAGACAAGTTAAGAAACACAGAATTTGCAGCCATTGAGATTTCCCAATAGAAGTGGATGGGAGGAATGGTAGGGTCAGGTCTGAGAAAAATACAGTATGACTGGAACTACTGAAAGGACCTCAAAGAACACAAGGAGTCTCATGTATAACTTTGCATTTAATTAACAAATGAACTGCTGTAATCCCAGAGAGACTGAAAAAACAGAACAGTGATACACATTTCCCAAACTCTTTTGTTTTTCATCTTTCCTGTCCTTTGGTAACTTTGACACCAATATCAGGCAAGCAGGTATATTTTTATTCAGTTTTTTCACAAGACAGTTATGTATGTATAAGTACAGCATCCTGAATTTAACTTTATAATCAGTTGTTAAATCAAAAGAATCACAATGAAATAATGAAAGTGAAAATACTTGGCTGTGAAGGAAATGAATAATGTGAAATAGTGGGAACTAGAGCAAAAAAAAAAAAAAAAAAGGAATATGCTTACCAGACTTTGGGCATGGGTACTGTGTCAATCAGAGTTACAGACTGAATTAACATGAAGTTTGCTTTGAAACGCTGACATGCCTTTAAGAAGGCTGGTTAAATTACCTCTGATTTGTGGTAGAAGACCTGCAATAATGTGTGAGTTGATGGTCAAATGGATAAAAGGCACATGAAAGAATGGAATTGCCATGGTTTGAGCACTGGACTACAATCCTGCTTGGCCATGGAAACCCACTGGGTGACCTTGGGTATGTCACGCACACTCAGCTCTGGAAAATCCCATGGTATGTTTGCCTTAGGATTGCCATAAGGTGGAAACAACTTGAAGGCACACAACAATCACAAATACTGTAGAGAACTGAGGTCAGGGAAAGAGAATTGTGGTCTCTGCTGAGAATAGGGATGGAAATGGTGCAACTTCCAGATATTCAGCCCTGGTCAGCATAGCCAATGGCAAGGAATGCTGGGAACCACGGTATAACAACATCTGAAGGGCCACATTATTCCTATTCCTGCTTAGAGCAAACATCATTCATCACGATCAAAACTCTATCAAGAATTCACCATTCTATCCTTTCACCTATACCTGTGCTCTTCTTACAGACCATGGTGGGTATATTCTCTAAGGATAGAAAGAATATTCAAATTTTTTTTAAAAGGATCATCAAAAAGAGATGCTTCAAGTCTTGGGAAACTCTGCAAAAAGGAAAATTCTGGATGGATAAGAATCTTTGCTGTCAGATTTACTCTGCATGAAAATGCACTTTTCTACACAGACATTTCTACACATTTCTACACAGACAATACAGCTTTTTGCACAGGATACTCTTTTTTGCACAGAACGCAGCATTTTCTGAAAAAAAAAGTAACCCCCCCCCGAATAAGTCCTGGACTGTAATAGTCTTTAAAAACTATGCAACTTTCAATTACTTTCTCACAGCCTTAATTGTTTTTGCGTATGAGAATGAACTTTTGTGAATATTTACATCTGTAGTGTCTTCCCTGTTCTCTAATTACCGGTATTGGGAACATACTAGGGTTGCAAACTATTTGAAAATAGTTGGCAGATCAACCACCTGCCTTTTAATCTAGTAATCAAATACATTTCAATATGTCTGCATATTCAGAGCTGACCCTACCGTGAATCAGTTGCTTCAAGTAGCAGATCCCAGAGAATGTGGGGCAGCAGCAGGTTCACTTTTTCATCCCCAATTATAGCGATGCACCAGAAGCAAATTTAATCAGTCTCAGAAATAATCAAGTCTGCTTTTTACTTTGTGTCTAACCAATAGAAATCTGCTCTTGTTAATGGATCAGCCAAAGGCTCAGTTAATTAATCTACCCATTGAGTCAATTAAGACTTGCAACATAACTTAAAACTTACTCATTCTCTCTTTCACTGAAACATACTGGTTCAGGGTCTTGTTCTTAAGAACTTGGAACAAAGGCCCTTTTTGCATAGCATTTTCCATGCGAAAGAGGGCCTGGAGCATTGTGCGATTGTGAGGAGCGATCTGCACAACGCACTCACAATTGCGTGATGCTCCAGGGGCTGGCAGGCACCGATCATGCATCTTTTCATTTTCGGCTAGAAGCCGAAAATGGTGCGTGATCGTGCATTGCTCCCAGGCTCCATGCACACTTACCTGGTGTGTGGAGCCTCTGGAGCCGGGCATGCTTCCTGCCCCAGCGCAGCCTGGGAAAGTCCCAGGCTGCACTGTGGAAGGAAGCGATGGGGCTCTCGCTCGAACAGGCAGCTCTTGCGGAGCCGAAGGACCCTGGACATGAGAGCCTCTCACTGGAGGCTGCTCACGCGATCTCTGAACCCCAGCTCCAGAAAAAGGTGAGGTGCGGAAAGGGCCAAAGAGAAAACCATCACTTAGAAAACGTTCCATGTTTTCCTTCAAGGAACTTAGTGTGGCACATATATGATTCTTTATCTTTTAACAACCCTGTGAGGTAGTTTAGTCCAAGAGATAATGGAATGCATGGAGATTTGTGGTCAGCACACTTCCACTTTTTCTGGAGGAACAGAGCAGAGCGGCTAATTTTTGCCAAGTTCTATGGCTTCCTGCAGTGACCCTCTAAAATATTGCTTTGTACAGAAGGTGGCTGCATGGAATCAGTAGCAATGACTGTCTTGAGAGAAGAGCAAGGATTTATTAAGGAAATTCCACATATGATCAATAGAGAAGGATGGAGTCTATTGGCTATGGCTACATGATTATGAGAGAGAATCAAACTATACTGTAAGGGTAACCCACATTCCCTATCTTAACTAATCCCACCCCTCATCCCGCTTAAGAGGGTTTTTAAAGATCTACTTAACTCAGCAATGACACTAGCAAATTAAGCCCATTTTAACATTTCACTGCTCAGTCACAAAACAGAACACACTAAATGCAAGATGTTTAAGTGAAAAGAACCAACTGCTATGACAAACAGATATCTTTCATTACTTGGAAATGAATCTCTAAAAATAAAAAGTCCTACCTACAACATCTAGTTGAACCACAAGATGCTGGGAAGAGAAATCAGGGGCCTATGAATATCACTCTACAGGCAAGGAAGCAATAGATAAGACAGGACAAAGAGGGAACAATTCAAGAACCCTAACTACAATCTCATTATGACAACACCTTCTACTGTCTAGATATGTACTATAAATCTCTGAGTGTCTCAGCCACTCTTGCTGTGCTGTGCTGGAAGCATTAGTCATAGCCTCAGAGAAAATGGAAAAAAACAAGTTGGGTATATAAATGTTTGTTGTAAAGTACAAAGTTTAATGAAGATGGAATTGAGTGGAATAAAACAATAGTCACCCTCCAGTTCTATTTGCTAATGGAAGGAGGTTCTGTTTGCAGACAGGCATGTCTTGGTGTAACCCATGACAAACCATGGTCAGTTTTAATGTCTGAGTGGGAGTTTGAACCTGTGTCTCTCCTCCTTTCCTTGCCTAGTCTAGCATTCCCATAGTACTGTACTATCTCTCAAACTACTCCAATGAGGAAATTTGTACTGGAAATTCAGCAGAGAAGATACTCTGCCTTCTATCCTGAGTTCCCATTACTGTGAGGGTTTGCTGGATTCTCTGTGTCAGTTTAGCCACAGACTCAATATTTCTAGTTTGTTTTCTTTGGGAGAGGAATGAAGGGGAATTGTATTATTTGATAAACAAATTCATTTTAAAATAGTATTTATCTGATTAGATTTTCATCCTGCCCCTCTTCCAAGAAGGTGCACTAAACGTCTTTCCCCCATCCTGCTTTATCATCACAACAACCCAGTGTGGATGACCTAAAATTTAATGCTTAAGGTCTACACAGAAACTTCCCCAAATGTATTATAAAGTAATTCAGGGATAAAGAAAGAACCAACAAGGCTGTTGGGATTGTTTCATACAAATCTAGTTTTGACACCATCGTAAAATATAACTACAGAAAGGGAGAAACAATTTTACTGTTTCCTATGTATTGCAAGAGTTTAGTAGAAAGAAATACCAATTGTTGCAAGCAATAACGTAGTTTGATATGTTGTTGTGCTGTGCTCCATTAATTTAAAACCCAAAGGACTGAAATATGTTACTATAAAACACTTCTATTTGTGTCAGGAGTGTTGTTATCATGTTAGTTGTGAGTATGAAGCAAGCCGATACCCTGGATTGTACTATATTTAAATTAGTTTGATGTGTTGTGTTCTACAATCTCTTGAGATTTAGCCAGATCATCAGCCAAACTCTAGAAATGAACACTAAATACAAGAGAACAAATATCTGAGTGTACGTGTGTGATATGTATGTGAGTGAAAGATTGCACCAGATACTCACACACACACACTCTTTTGAAACTACAGAATGTGTCAAGGGATCTCTGTAGCAAGAATCTGAAAGGGTGCAGTTTGCAAAATCACTACGGTATATATATCATTTTAGTCTGAAGCCACTAGTTAATTTGATCCAAATGCTTTTGAATTTAGAGGTAGACTTGTTTTTAAAGAAAGGTATACATGCATTGGGTTGGTCAATGGATACATTAATATCTTACAATCATAATCCTATATCACATTTATTCCGTTTATTTATTTAAGATGTTTAGATAGCACCTAATCAGTAAAGACTCTCGGGAGGGTTACAAATATATAAAAATATCTAGCCGAATCGGAGCAACGGAGCAGGCTTGGAAACTGTGTGTTTGATACAGAGGTGGGGGAATTTGGACAATTTGAATAGAAAGATTGAACAGAATAGAAGGACTGAGTTGAACTGTTTTTTTTCCCCCTTCTTCATAAGAGACGGATTTCAAGAAAAAAAGGGGAATATCAAAAGGAGCAAGGTCATAGAAAGAGTAAATAGATAGACACGGACAGATTTAACAGACTTAACAGACTTAACAGATTTAAATAGAATGATATAACGGACTGCGACGTAATGGACTGAGACAAAAAGTAAAACAAAAACAAAACCTAAATTGCGAGGATAAGCTGACATCAGACTGGGAGAAGCTGAGAAATAGAAGTTCTGTGAAGAAAAGAAGAAGTGGCAACGCTACAGAAGAAGGGGGAATTTCTTTTTCTGACTTTCCTCTGGAAGGGGGAATATATTGTTTTTTCTTATAAATATTTACTTTACTTATAAATATCTATTTACTTTTTTACTTTTCTATAATTCTCTCAGTATATATTTGCACATATTTTGTACTTTATATATTTGGTATTACATGTTACATATATACTGCTTAAATTCTTAGGAGCTTTGCCTGATATAGAACTCCTGACAATTAGTTTATGTGATAAGTATAATCGAACTTCAATTGAGGTTTAAAGAGTATAAGCTTCTATAGTATTATAATTTTTTTTCTTTTTTTCTTTTTGATTGTGATTAGCTGAAAAGGTTATTATTTGGCTAGTTGACTGAGATTAGTTAAGCAATCTGAGTATTGTGCTATCTGTGATGGTGTGACCTTGAGGGTGGAAGCAGCTGGCAGTTAGATTAAACTATAAGCAACAGCTGTGAGTCTTAGAAATTGTAATTACAGATAAACGGGGAAAAGGAGGTAGGGAAAGAAAAGAAAAAAAAAGCTCAGCTAGCTTGATAGTGATATCTACTGTTGTATCATAAAACAACTGTTCTGGTACAAAATTTAATTGAACTATTCAGACTTTTGCTGATTTATTATTACTGTATAAGAAAACAATAGAAAAGATAGGATTCCAGAAAGAGTATAGAAATTGAAACAATTTGAAATAACTGGGGAAAAAAACCGATAAGAATATATTTTTACTTTTCCCAAAAATTAATTTATTTAATTTACTGACATTATAAATAGAGGGAATATAAGTTTTGTAAGAGTGGAAAAAATCATATTTGAGGCAAGAGTCTGATATGGCATCTGGAACAAGAAAAGCAACTATGAAGCAAGCTACAAATCAACCCATGCCACAAAGAAGGGCTTCGACAGATGCTACGGCTGCTTCCATGGATACCAAGATAATCTTGCAAGAAATACGTAAATCAAGAACAGAATTGCGTCAGGAGATAAGCCAAGACTTGAAGGAGGTAAGAACAGAGTTGCAAACAGAAATGAAGAAAGAAATAGACAAATTGGGAAAAAAAATGGATTTGATTTCAAAAGAGGTCGCAGATCTTAAAGAGGACATGACGACGATGCAAGAAAGAACTGTTCAAGTAGAGGATTCAGTTAGACAACTTCGAGAGAGACAGAAAGTTGATGAAAGAAGACTTGATCGTGCTGAAATGAAATATAGAGACCGCTGTTTGAAGATTCGTGGGTTAAGAGAGAGACAGTCAGAAGACATTTACGAGAAAATTACAAATTCCCTAACAGACTATATTCAAATACCGGGAGAAAGAATACATGCAAGTGTAGAAAAAATATTTAGAGTGAACTCTAGAGTGGCGAAGGAGAGAAATCAGCCGAGGGATGTTGTTATTTGTTTCACAAATATGAGAACAAAGGAACTCGTTCTCCAAAAAAGCTATCGGGAAAAATTAATAATTGATTCTCAGGAACTTAACATCTATAAAGACATTCCCTCTCAAGTATTAAAGAAAAGACAAGAATATAGATTTTTAACTCAATTTTTGCTAAAGAACAATATATCTTATACTTGGAATAGACCTGAAGGGTTTTTTTTCACATATCGACAACAGCAATATAGAGTTAACACTCTAGAAAAGGCCAAGGAAGTAGCACGAAGTTTAAGAAGTGAATTGGAAAAGTCTGAAAGATATCCTAATAGGAAGAATAAAGAGGAGAATGGACAAGAGGATGTGCAAGAAAGTCTTTGAAGGAGCAATGGGTGAGGAAATTGGAGAAGAAGGTAGATCTGAAGGGTCTGACCAGCTAGGCGAACAAGAAGGAATGGAGGGAAGTGAGAAAGAAGAAGGGAAAGAACAGATAGAGACAGAAATAGAGGCTTAAGAAAAAGAAAAAGAAAAAAAAAAGATGGCATTAAAAATAATATCTTGGAATGTTAAAGGTGTTAATTCTCAATATAAGTGTAGGCATATATTTCATTACTTGGAGAAATCGAAATGTGATATTATCTGTCCACAAGAGACTCGCATAGCTGATAAAGATCTTAAGTATCTTAGAAACCCAAAACTGGGACAATGTTTCACTGCGGCATGGTATAAGAAGAAAAGAGGTGTTGTGATGTATATTAATGCCAACTTAGATGCACAAGAAGCCTTTTCTGATCCGGCAGGACATTATTTGGGTGTAAAAGTAATAATACAGAATCAAACATTTCTTTGTGTGGGCATATACTCCCCTACAGATAACAAAGATAGATTCAATTCGAAACTTAAAAAAAAGCTGTTGCAATATGCTTCAGAGAATCATCAGGAAAATCTTATTGTCTTTGGAGACATGAATGGGGTCTTGTGCCCTATAAGAGATAGATGTTCTTCAAGACCAATAAAGAAAAATCAGGGAAGACTTCCCCAGTCTTTCTTTAAAATGATGGATGAATTAACTATGATGGACGTATGGACGTTGAAACATGGGGCGGAAAAAGGTTATACATTTTACTCAGACAGTCATAAATCCATGTCTAGGATTGATATGTTTTTCATATCTAAGACTCTACATTCATCTATAAAAGACATGGAAATCTTACCAAAGGTGTTGTCGGATCATAACCCAATTCTATTACATTTTAGATATGGAAAAAAGAAGGAGTATAATTGGAGGCTTAACGATAACCTCCTGTCAGACGATAACAATATCCGGAAGTTACAAGAAGTTATTAGTAGATACTTTGAAGAAAATCTAAAGCAAGACATCCCGATGACAACAGTTTGGGACGCCGGCAAGGCGGTAATAAGAGGATACTTAATTCAAATGGGAGCGTTAAGAAAGAATAAGAAGGAAATACAATTGGAGAATCTAATGCAGAAATTGAAAGAAAAAGAATGTGAATTCCGGCAAGATATAACAAGTAACAAATTGAAAATAGAGGTGAAACTGTTACAGGATCAAATAGCAGCAATACATATGGATGAAGTCGAAAAGAAAATGAAATTCTGTCGATTGAAACATTTCGAATTTTCAAATAAACCAGGAAAATGGCTGGCTTACAAACTGAGGAAGGAAAGATTAAAAAAGAGAATTATTAAATTGAAGAAAGGCCAGAGAGAAATCACAGATCAACAACAAATTAAAAAGTTATTTTCGACTTATTTTACTCAGTTGTATAGATCTGAAGCAACAGTCGATATTGAAGAAGCCAAAGCCATAAAATATTTGAAGAAGCCAAACCATAAAATATTTGAAGAAGCAAGACACTCCGAGATTAACAGAAGAGCAGATGGAAAGTTTAAATAAACCTGTTTCAGTTACTGAGGTTTCAGAAGCCATAAAGAAATTGAAAATCGCTAAAGCTCCCGGCCCAGATGGATATACAGCCAAGTTTTATAAGCTTTTTGTACATCAATTGGTGGAACCTTTTGTGAAGATGATAAATTTGATTGACAAGGAGGGAGTCCCAGGAACGTGGCGACAAGCAAATATAACATTAATTCCAAAAGAAGGAAAAGATACGGAACAAGTCGAGAATTACAGACCTATCTCTTTGTTAAATACAGATTACAAAATTTTTGCAACCATATTGGCTGAAAGATGGAAAAAAAATACTACAACAGAAGATACATACTGATCAAAATGGTTTTTTACCTAATCGGTATTTAAGAAATAACACGAGGATACTATTAAATATGATCGAATATTTTGAAAGAAGAAATGAAAAGAAATTGGCTACAATATTTATAGATGCGGAAAAAGTCTTTGATAAAGTTAAATGGCCCTTTTTGATAGAGACACTGAAGATTATGAATTGTGGCCAAACCTTCGTGAATTGGATCAAGGAAATTTATAAAGAACAGACTGCTAAATTGATAATCAATGGAGAGCTCACTTCACCAATTAACATCGCCCTAGGTACAAGACAGGGATGTCCTTTGTCGCCACTACTTTTCATAATGATTTTGGAAATACTCAGCAATAATATTCGA
The DNA here is from genome assembly GCA_948474755.1 of Ctenosaura bakeri. Lineage (NCBI taxonomy): Eukaryota > Metazoa > Chordata > Lepidosauria > Squamata > Iguanidae > Ctenosaura > Ctenosaura bakeri. The sequence goes on from CAOLHI010006384.1 coordinate 14,723, forward strand.
AAAAATCCTGAGATAAAAGGTGTAAAAATCAGAAATCAGGAATTTAAACTTCGAGCATACGCTGACGACCTGGTCTTTTTTCTGGAAGAGCCTAAGAAAGGGGCCAAACATTTAATTTCAGAGATCCAACAGTTTGGAGAAGCGGCGGGTCTAAAAATTAACTACAATAAATCTAGTATGTTGGTGAAAAATTTGAATCAATCTGAAATTCAAGAATTAGAAAAACTTACGGCAATCAAGAGAGTTAAAAAAGTCAAATACTTAGGAATTTGGTTTACGGAGAGCAACAAGGATTTATTTGAAAATAATTATGGTAAACAATGGAAAGAAATAGCTACAGAATTAAAGACTTGGGAAAACTTGAACCTTTCTCTGTTGGGGCGTATCGCCGCGATCAAAATGAATATACTGCTGAAATTAAATTTCCTATTTCAGAATCTACCTATTATAACCAATGAAAAACCCTTTCAACTTTGGAAGAAAGAATTATCACGGTTTATATGGAGAGGCAGAAAGCCTAGAATTAGATGGAATTTACTAGCCGAAGAAAAACTGAAAGGTGGATTTGGACTACCCGAGTTACAGCTCTACTATTATGCGAATGCCATGACATGGATACAAGATTGGATCAAGCTCTGTGATACTAGGACGCTGGAAATTGAAGGAGCAGATTTGAGATTTGGACTACATGCGTACCTTTGGTACGGGAAAGCAAAAATAGATAAAGATTTTACTAATAATAATAATAATAATAAAATTTATTTCTATCCCGCCTCTCCCAATGGATCGAGGCGGCATTACAAAAATATATAAAAACATTAAAACATTAAAATGCACCCCATCCTCCCCACCCTCCAACCCTTCCATCCCCCTAAAACATATCAGTTAATTAAAACAAATTAAAAACAAAATTAGAACAGAGACAAATGATGAGAGGCGGTGGAACACTAGTCTGGGAAGGCCTGTCGGAAGAGAACTGTCTTGACTGCTTTTTTAAAGCAGTCAAGACTGGTAATGTGCCGGGTCTCCTCTGGCAGGCCATTCCATAACTTGGGAGCGACAGAAGAAAAGGTCCTCTGGGTAACCGCAGCCAACCTAGTTCTGATTGGCTGCAGTAAATTCCTCCCAGAGGACCTTAGTGTGCGGGGCGGATTATATGGGAGAAGGCGATCCCGCAGGTAGGCTGGCCCCAAGCCATGAAGGGCTTTAAAGGTAAAAACCAACACCTTGTACTGTGCCCGGAAACTAATAGGCAGCCAGTGTAAAGACTTCAGAATAGGTGTTATATGGTCAGTTTTAGATCTTCCGGTGACCAACCTGGCTGCCATATTCTGAATTAATTGAAGTTTCCGGACTAAGCACATGGGTAGCCCTATGTAGAGCGTATTACAGAAGTCAAGCTGTGAAGTTACCAGCGCATGTACCACTGTTTTTAGGTGTTCCAAGTCCAGGAAGGGGCGCAGCTGGCGTATCAGCCGAAGCTGATAGCAGGCACTCCTGGCTGCCGCATCAATTTGAGCTGTCATCTGAAGTGGCGAGTCCAGGAGCACTCCCAAGCTGCGGACACAGTCTTTCAGGGGAAGTGTGACCCCGTCTAGAACTGGTTGACAAACCTCTATACCTGGGCTGGGGCCCCTAACAGCAAGTACCTCCGTCTTATCTGGATTCAGCTTCAGTCTGTTTTTCCTCATCCAGTCCATTACTGCTTCTAGGCATTCATTTAGAGGTGAGATGCCATCCTTAGTTGATGCTGTTATCCGAGGCATGGAGAGATATATCTGGGTGTCATCAGCATACTGATAGCACCTTGCTCCATGCCTCCTGATGATCTCTCCCAGCGGTTTCATGTAGATGTTAAATAGCATTGGGGACAGGACGGCGCCCTGAGGGATGCCAGATTTAAGCTCCTTTTTCGAGGAGCAGCTGTCCCCAAGCATCACCATCTGGTATCTACCTGAGAGATAGGTCCGGAACCACTTAAGTGCAGTGCCTCCGATCCCCAGCCCTCTCAGGCGTTCCAGAAGGATACTGTGGTCTATGGTATCGAAAGCCGCTGAGAGGTCCAGGAGTACCAGCAGGGTCACACTTCCCCTGTCGATACCTAGGCGTAGATCATCCACTAAGGCGACCATGGCAGTCTCGACTCCATATCCTGCCCTAAAGCCAGTTTGAAATGGATCTAGATAATCTGTTTCATCCAAGACAGCTTGGAGCTGAAGGGCAACAGCCCTCTCGATCACCTTGCTTAAAAATGGAAGATGGGAGACTGGTCTGTAATTATTCATATCCAGGGGATCTAGGGAGGGCTTTTTTAGAAGCGGCCGTATAATCGCTTCTTTTAAACAAGCTGGAAAATTGCCCTCCCTGAAGGATGCATTAATAATATGTCTTAAGTACGTCTTAATTGCAGCTCCTCCCTGGACGACCAGCCATGAAGGGCAGGGATCAAGAGGGCAAGTTGTCCTTCTTACCTTTCCAAGGAGCTTGTCTACGTCCTCGGTACTCACTGACTGAAACTGATCCAGTATAATCTTGTTCACGGGGTTGCTGGACGCTCCATTTGTGACCTCTGCTATAACACCGGCATCCAAGTCGGCTCTTATCTGAGAGATTTTATCTGCGAAATGATTATTCAAGGCGTCACAGCATTATGTAAGAAAATCATTATGTAAGAAAATCTTTATTAAAAATTTGGCAACTTATTAAAAGAAAGACATTTAATAAAATTCCACTCTGGATATCTCCTCAGGAGGCCTTTTTTGGTCAATGGGCAGACAATAAAAAGAATTGGCTTAAATATGCAGATCTTCTGTCTGTTCAGAATCAAAGGATAAGAATGAAAACCCGAGAAGAATTGGCCCAGCAAGGAATAGAATTAAATTGGTTTCTTTATTTACAACTAAATGAAAGATTTAAGATGGATTTAAAATTAGAAGACTTTGTCATACAAAAGAAATATAATCAATTAGAAACAATTGTTTTCACGAATACGAAACATAAGACTTCACAGTTCTATAAATATCTATTATCCCGACATTTAGAAGAGGAAATTGTTAAACCTACAATGATACATTGGGCCCAAAATTTACACCATGATATCTTGTTAGAGCATTGGGAGAAGGCATGGGAAGATACCAACAAATTTACAAACTCCCAAGATTTGAAAGAAAACTTTTTGAAAATGATGTATAGATACCATCTGACCCCAGAAAAAATTGACAAAATTTATAAAACAGGGAACAATAAATGTTGGAAGTGTAACGATAAAATTGGAGCATACTTCCATGTTTGGTGGTCTTGCGAAAAGGCCAATAAGTATTGGAAGGATATACATAACGTTATAAAAGAAATTTTCAACATTGATTTTTCTATGGTCCCAGAATTTTATTTATTAAATATGTCATTCTGTTTTGAAAAAACGTTTTATACAAAGAACTACAGGATACTATTGAACTTAGTTTCTGCTGCCAGAATAAGTTTTGCTAAGAAATGGAAAAATCCAGAAACACCGGACTTGGACAATTGGTTTATTAAAGTCATGGAATTGAAGGAATCTGATATATTTTCTCAAATATTGAGGGGGAAGGCTTTGAAAGAGGTGGAGGAGGATTGGGAACTAGTGAATATTACTAAGAAATTTGGAGTCAAAATTCAACGGTGAAAATGTAAGTTATGTTTTAAGGAGATGATAGAAAGTAACGATATAGATATGGAGGAATTTATATAGAATGTAAACCTTCGATTAGGATATTGTGAATCTAATTGAAATGTGTAACAATAACTAGAGTTAAATATTGATATTAGGAAATTTCTATATTATAAATTTATCTTGCGCTTAAGAGAATATATACGATGTGAGTAGAATATATTTTGTAAGTAGATGTGTTTTATTTTTATTATTTTTTGTTATGAATGTATAAAATTTGATTAGAATGTTATGAATGATTGTAGAGATAGTGAGAGTGTGATTATAATATAATATTTTTGAATAAAGAACAAATTTAAAATTTTTTTTTGTCATTGATAACTTATAAAAGTAATCAATACAATCAATACTCGGTGATATAATCAATAATCAAAATGAATTAATAACAAATCACAGATTTTACAACTAAATAATATACCGGAAATACAATGATATCAAGATATTAAGGAACTAGACCTATATCCAGTCACTGGTTCAGGAGTTTTTCATCATTTTGAAGCGATAGTCCCAAAGCTAAGAATTCTCTCCACCATGGAATACAATTTTCAAAATATTGGGAAGGAAAATGGGGTGTGTGTCATTTTTGCAGCTATTTCATAGACTTCCTAGGGACCCATAAATGACTGGTTAAGAGCCCAGTGCTAGAGTACTTAAGACCCACTGAATCAATTGTTGAATAATAAATCAACACTTATGTAAATTCTGTCAATTTGATGGCTCTATTCTAGTCAGGATTAACTGAATCTAGGCCTTAGAAAGTAACAGCCAGACAATTCCCACGTCCCTGCTGACTATGCTTCTTAAAGTTAATAGCAGATGTAGCAGGAACTCCTGTGTTAAGCACAATGAGCAAATGATGTGGCACCAGTGTTTTGTTTCTTCTAAGCATTGCTATGAGGAAGACACGAGTTGTGCCCTTCCAATCCATAGTCATAGCCTCTTCTCTCCCTATATATGAATATAAAAGATATGATAGACCTACAGACCATTAACTGGCATTTGATTATTCCTCATGAAGAAGCCATGGTAAGCAAACTGGTCAATTTATTATGCAGGACAGAAGAGCATGGTGTCTTTCTACCCCTTGTTGGTATTGGATTTCTAGGTTACACTTGTTTCTTCCTTCAGGAGAAGTGAAATAGATTCTCTTCAGTCCAATCCTTGCTTTACAGAGAGGTAAACTGGTCTGTTTGTTTCAACTGCTTTTTGTGTGTGGGTTACTACTGTGTTCTTGGCAGCAGCGCTGGTGTGAAAACAAGCCATTGCATCTGGAATTTCCCCCCTTCACATATGGCGTGTGTGGGAAGGTAATTAAATGTGGGTGAGTGGGGAATTTCATGTTCAGAAAAGGACTTGTGAAAGGTAACTTTAATATGCACGCTGATGGTGAGAAATAGTTTTGAGAAGGAGATTATAATGTATTTGCTGGTTGTAGCAGAAATTAGTGAGAGCACAGCTGTTAAGAGGAAAGGTTTTTACGCTGTTCCATAAATTTCAAAACAAAGAAAATTCTCCTTGCGGTCCACCATCTCCTTCTGGTCCTTTTACCTCATCCTGTTCTCTCTGTTGGAAGAATAGTTGCTCTTGCCATATGTAGGACAAATACGTGGAAATCCGACAACATTGCTTTGTTGTGTTTCATTGGCATTCTTATCTCGTTTCAGTTTCTCATTGCATGATCGGAGAAACTAAACAGAAGATTTTTTTTCTTCCCACTTGGAGGAGCATACATATTTTTGAGCATATTTTGTTTAAAATGTACTCATTTTTATACATGATGGAGGGGAGTCCTATGGATACTAAAACTGCCAGTAAGACAAGTAAATGGGTTTGAGGTAAAATTAAACCCGCACTCTCTCAATGGTAACCAAAATAACTGAACTGAGGCTATTGTATTTTGTACATATTATGAGCTGACATGACTCGCTGGAAATGACAGTAATGGTTGGAAAAGCAGAAAGCACTAGGAACAAAGAAATACCACATTATTGATGGATTGATGCAATGAGGAAAGCTACTTTCCTGAGTTTGCAAGACCTGAGCAGGGCTTTCAATGACTGGGGGTCCTGGAGATCTTATTTTCATAGGGTTGCCATAAACTGAAGCTAACTTGATGGCAATAATAACCACAATGCGTTTTCCCCACTGATTAAAGGCTTGTTTGCATATATATTTTAAATATGCACACTTAAATCATATACATTTTTTGCACATCTTTCTTTCCTGAAAGACTTCAGAAATGTTTGGTGCAAGACTTCATCCCACTTAGAATCTTATACGGTAAAAAATGGATGGGAACCTAGTGAATTCCACCCCATCCCTTTTTTTGGCCAGCATTCTGTTAGCAATTTAAATGCACACAAGTCACATTTTGGATGGGATGCAGAGACTATTCACTTGCACTGCACCTGGAAACCTCCCAAAGCCTAACTGCTGTCAATCCCTGTAAAGGAGCCTATTGTGTCATATATCAGTGAAGAGGGGAAGGAGGTGGGAGGCAACGTAGACCATGAAAATTCAGCCACTCTGAACTCCTAGGAGATGGAAAATGTGGGTGCGCTCCATTTGAAAGTCCATCCTCATTCCTTGACCCCTTCCTTCTCCGTGGCCTGTATCACCCCTTCTCCCCTCCCCTTATAGGCAGGGGGAGGACGTGGAATGACATACTCAGAACTATGTGCCCAGAAAGGATCTCACCCTCTATAGATCTTTCACATTAGTCTGGAGACATCTGTAGTCAATAATCACAAGGTCTTGTGACAGTAAATTTCTACACTGACACCATCATGTTGACCTTGATGTGTGATTTGCTCACTCACATGCAATAAAATATTTAAGGCTTTTTGTGCTCAGATATCCATCTGAGTACCAATTGTTGCACAAGAATCAATCACCTTTAAGGTACACATTTGTTGGGACCTTAATTTCTCTAGAGCTGCTGCTCGCCTCCCTTCAAATGAACAGCAAATGAATAAATATTTGCTCTAAAACATTTTAGACAGAATACCTTTATTTTCTTCTAACTATTAAAAATACACACACACACACACTCAAAAGAAGCCAGCACAAGAACTGTCACTGATAATTACAGCTGAAATCTTTTGCTGAAAAAAAATTCTTCGTCATTTACTGCCTGCAGAGAGGCAATCGAAATGAAATGAGATGAAATTACTTTGAAGTGTCTGCTTTGGGTTCCATCGAAAGAACTATTATTGACCGAGACTAATAGGTTTGGTAAAAGTATATATAATCAGCTGTTGTCCAGTTGTACCTCATGCAAAAGGCAGAGCCCTTGAACTGGATATATCCTGATTAGCTACGAATGTTTCCTCCAAATGTCCCAATTTGGTACGGCTAGCCCTGATGAATCCTTTGCTGTCCCACTTTTCAGCTGCTTTTAAACAGTTCCAGTTTTTCTCTGCTCCACCCACCTTCCCCCTTTTTCCTCAGCTTACTCTAATTGCTGCAAATGGAGTTCAGAGTGCAAAATTAGTTCGCGCTCAATTAACTCAGCGGGGGAAGAGGACAGGTAAAGACAGAATCTTGTTGTTCTCTGTAGACTCAGACAAAAGCAAATTGTTGCAGCCTCTCCTAGCCTGAGTGCTTTTTCCCATTAATAACTTTTGTCATCATGACCATACTCTGATGTTCCTTGGCCTAGTTTTCATCTCTAAAATGTTGGAGCATATTTTGGTTTTGGTAGATGAGAAAGCTATCAGCCTGCTAGACCCACAGTATATTCAACCACCCATAAAGCACTGGAAGTATTTTCACAATGCTTTCGCTTAAGGGATTCCTTGATTTCACTTGATCTACATTAAGCATGGGTAAGTCTAAATCCAACCCTGTGTATTTTGTTTAAGAAAGGTGGCTGAGATGTTGATTTGCACATTCAGCTTTGGGAAGTGAGTAATGCATCTTTCTCCAACAAGGAAGGCCTTCATGACTCCTGTCATTATTTCAAGGCAAAGTCCTTTTCACATACAAATGCAGTCATACATCAGCAGCAGCTTAGTTCAGGGATGGGCAAAGTACACTTCATGGCCTCATGCATCTCCCAAGCCTCTTTTTGTAACTATTGTTTTTAATTTTTTTTAAAGCTGATACATGTTACCCACCTAGGAATATACATTGTCCCTTTTATTCCCTGATCCTTCTTTCTGGTGCCACTGTTGACATTTGAAGATCAAAAGCTCTGTATCCTCTAGAAGAGCTCTGAAACTAGATTTAAAAAACAAAGGATTATTTTGGAGGGAGGGGGATATTTCGTGTGCTGACTTGAACTTTTTACACATCCTACAGGGAAGAAACCAATAACTGTAAATTTGAATGAAAGACCAGAGAATTACTGACAGAGTCAGCAAAGGCCAATGTCTATCTAGGGAAATTTGTTCAAAAATCCTGTACAACTTTGCACTTTTCATTTCTGCAGATTTGCCTCTGTTCCCAATGACATGGTGAGCAGTACAGAAAGCTACTGTTTCAATGCAGCCTTAGAAGCGCTGTTATATTATTTTTATGATTTTGTCTTCATGTTTTGTCTATTTTAATTACTATAGGATACTTTGAATCTCCTGTTTCTGGAAAAAAATGTCTAATAGTTGGGTAGGTAGATGCCCAGGATGGGACAGCGGGTTTTAAAAGGTTACTTTTTTCAAGCACAACTGGCCATGTCTGCTGGGGAATTCTGAGAGGAGTAATCCAAAATTTTTCAAAGTTTTGTTGAGACATTACTATTTTATAGTCCCTTAAAAAAAAAAAAAGGAAATACATTCTAGTTGGCATCCTGTTGGTTATTCCAAACTAGATTAGGCTCATTCAGTTAACTGCTGAATGGTGAATCAAGACATAGACCAATCTTGTTGATTCAACAGGTCTACTCTGTCCATGGGGAAATTAGATGCAGCCATTGTCATTATTATTGTGTCAGCTTTTCCTGTTCTTTCTGATTGGACTGATTGTGTTGGTAGGTGGAGTTCTACAGAACGAACACAGAACAACAAATACTTATTTTGAATGTGTCACTGGTATTAGCAGTTTACTCACAATTTCACATGTGTTGGTTAGAGCATTTTCAGTGCTTTTTGCTACTGTTGATATGGAAACGTGAAAGACAAATGCTGTTTCAAATGCAGGTGCACCTGTACCAGTTTTTTTCTTCTTCAATTGACTGATAGGCCCAAAGGAAGACTTGCAGTCTCACACCAAGTTCCCTGCATTGATTTTTGTGAGCATTGAATAGATATAGTTCATCTGGAGTGTGCCAGATACACCACCATCACAGTGATTCAAATATTAAGTTCACAGTTGACTCTGGAAAGCTTACTACAGTTCCCAGAAACCAGCAGCCTGAATGGTCATGCTGACTTGGGGATTCTGGCAGTTGCAGCCTTTGCAAATAATATTTCTTGCTTGTGACCAAAGGAAAAGATGTTGGGATATTTGATAGCTATCAGTCTTCCATGTTGCTTCTAGTTCAGCCATGAAAATGGATTAGGCATGCATAAAACTACTAGCCATTCAGTTAAACAAACAATAAAATGATCCTGTTGCTTACACACCATGCTTCTAAATTTCCAGAGCTATCTGTCTGTCCACTACTGAACAATGAACCCAGAATCAGATGACTCTCTGTCCAACTCAGTGGGGCCTTTCTTTTTGAGTTCCAATGTAACAACCAATTCTTGTGAACTACATGGGATTTCAAAGGTTATCTCTTCCAAAGCTGCAGTTATCTACCACTTTTCTGGAAGTAAATCCCACTGGGCTCAAGTGAACTCAATTTTTAGAAATGGGAGAATTACCCTCAGAAACAGTCTGGGTGCTTTAGAAGCTCCAGAGCAAATGAACACCACTTTGTTGTTAGCTCTTTGACCCAAGGAGTTGTCTTTGCTATATTCAGCATACTTTATGTAACTTTATGTACATCGTAATTTATTTAATTCTTGTAAGCGTGCATGAATAATTTCAAATACCCCCCTTTCCCACACACACTGGGTGAGATTCTGAAAGTTTTTACAGTTTGGTACTTTTTTCCCCTGAAAAATTCATTTGCACCAAGTATGATTTTTTTGCAGACAAAGTATGGTTTTCTAAAGGCACTAGATCCCACCTGATCTTAGAAGCTAAGCAGTGTCAGACCTGATTAGTCCTTGGATGGGAGATCACCAGTGAATGCTATGAATACAAACTTAATTTGTATGGGCAAGTGGAATGGAGTTGTTGATCCTGATAAAGATAAATGTTTAAGTAAAGGAATTATGGAAAACAAAGGGAGACTACACAGTACCTTCTTAAAATATACAGAGTACCTTGAGTTAATAGATGGTTGGAGATATTTGCATCCAAATTCCAGACTATTTTTTTTTAAAAATCATCATGAATTTTTCTTTACGATAGATAAATTTTGGAGTTCTAAGAATATGGCCAACTTAGTAAACAGAATGGACATTTTGCCAAAAACCTTTTCAGATCATAATCCCACCACAAACTTTTTGAAAATAGAGCAAATGCAGTTTAGATGGAGATGTAATGAATATCTACTTCTGAAGACAGGAATACTCCAAGGAGAGTTCTCACTGTTTGCAGTTCAAAAAATGAATCCCAAACTATTACATCTTAAACAAAATACTTTTGAATAAATGCAGGAAGTGGCTCTCTTATAACCCGAGACAAGAAAGGATAAAGAAAGCTGTCACAAACTCAGGAAGGGAGATCAATGTGTAACAGACAACTTGAAAATATTAGAAGCCAGTGAGGAATATTACAGAGGTTTATATGTGGGGGGTAATGAAAAAAAATCTCAGATATGGAAGATTATCTAAATAGACTCCAACTGTTACCCCACCTACATGTTATGCCCTGAGGATCATAATTATTTTATATCAAACACAGTGAGCCATAGAGATCTACTAGAAGGACACATAGGTAGTGGAGCTATGGAGATAGGTCAAGGAGTAGCCCTGTTTTCTGTTACACATCCTAGGTGAATCTTGAGATGGTTTTCACATTCCATTGGAATGGATTATCAGCAAGAATAACACCAAAAGGAGGCAAAAGGTCTCTGGAAACAAATAAACAGTGCAAACAGCCTGGAAAGTAACACCTTGGAGGCAAGCATCCCTGGATGAGATAACCATCTTGCAGGGAACTACAAGGATGTCTGGCTGTATTTTCTTTGAACTAAAAAGCTGAGTTCCATCTTCATAAAAAATGCAGCCATCTGGTCCCAAGGACATATTTTAGCATTGTTCAGCACCATAACTAATACTCCATTTCTCCTCCATTTCGGAGTTCTCCCAGATTCACGAACAATGCCAGTGGAAGGCTCCCCTCAGCCCCGCCCTCTGAGGCTGAGTTGGGGTTTTCTCTTGTCTTTTCCCAGCTGAAGACTTCTGGATTGGTACAGTATTACCCCAAAAAACACTTATCTCTCTCTCTCTCTCTTGCTCTCTTTTAATTTTCACTTCTTTCTAATTCTATAGCCTCTTGTATGCTTGTGGGAGTGAATGCAGCTGAGTGATTGTATGGATTTTAACATCTATTTCAATAAAATACTTAAATTTGAACAGTTAGCCTGATTCTCTGTGATCCAACTCCATAAAGCCAGGCTCAAGATTAACTACCCTGCCCTCTTTGCATTGCTACAGCAGTGTTTATAGCTAATTTTCCCCACAAGTGATAATTTTGACAGGTGTTGGGAATCCCCCCAAGGGACCCCCAGCAAGCAGGGTAACACAACTGGATAAATTACTTGTGGAACAAAAGCAAGGTTTGAATGGGCTTGTGACAACTATGGAGCTTATCAAAGATATTAAAAAGATTAAAGTTGAGAAAGCTGAGAAAGTTCCAGGCCCAGACTACCTGTGGTATATTATAAGAAATATAAAGATGAGTTATTTCAACCACAAAATATGGTGTGTGATGAGTTTTTAGGAAAAGTACAGATGCTAGACCCTTGAAGGTACAGATAAGTCTTTAACAGAGAATTATAGATTTATCTCATTACTAAACAATGACTGTAAGACATTTACTACTATTTTGGCAAGCAGATTGAAGAAACATGCATCTCAGAATATCCATGAGGATCAGAGTGGATTTTTGCCAAAAGAGTGATCAAAGAGTAATGTAAGAACTGTTCTTTCTATTATCCAATATTTGGAAGAACAGAATGACAAAAATGCTCTTTTGATTTTTTTTAGATGTAGAGAAAGCATTTGATAATATTTCTTGGAATTACTTAATTTCAAGTATTGGCAGGAATGGACTTTGGTGAAAATATTATTTGGGCAATAAAGACAATATATTCACCGTTCAAAAAGCCTGGATATTGGTAAATGGCAATGCACATCAATTGAGATACAAATGGGAGCTAGACAACGTTTTCCCTTCTCATATTTGCTGTTTATTTTGGTGTTGTAGACTTTACTGAAAGATATCAGACAAGATGACAAAATGTGTGAAGCGAGGGTTGAAAAAACAACAATATAAGCTAAGGGCTTGTGTGGATGATCTTATGACATGCAATCCATTGGATTCAATGAAAGCTCTTTTGGAAAAAAAAATTATAGTGTTTGGGACATGCTCCAGGCTTAAAATAAACTGTGATAAAACAAAACTGTTGACTAAAAAATGACTTTGGAAGATTAAAATGAATTAACTACTCTTTCCAATTTTAAAATGGAAAAAAGGCCATTAAATAGCTGGGAGTTACAGTTATGAAAAATAGTTTGTTGTTTTAAAACAATTATGAAAGGTCTGAAAAGAAATTACAGGAGACTTAGAAAAACGGAGAAGGTTAAATTTTTCCTTTTTTGAGGTGGGGGAGAAATGCAACAATAAAAACAAGCATTTTGCCAAGGCATTTATTCTACTTCCAAGTGATCCCTATCATAAGAAACAGAAAACCCTTTGTACAAAGACAGACAGAAATTTTCACATTTGTTTGGAGGCAAGGAAACCCAGAATAAAATTTAAAACATTTATGATGCTAAAGAATGGGGTGGTCTGGAAATTCCTAATATTAAATTGTATTCTGAGGCTTGTTGTTTTGTTTGGTTGAAAGAATGGCTATTGCTTCAAGATGATACTCTTGGAATTTGGAGGCCATGGTTTACGATTTGGGCAATATAATAGAGTTAAGGGACACGCTAAATTTAAAAATCATTGTATTACAATGGCTCTTGTATGAGTTTGAGATAAATACATGTAGAGGTTTTTTTTGTTGTTGTTAAGATAATATTAGCTGTCTCACCACAGGAAGCTTTTTTCAGGAAAGAATGGGTTAAAGGTTAGCGATAGTTGTTTTGTGATGATGTTTTGTACTTTGAACAAGATAGTTGGAAGTTTAAATCTACGTAGTTTCTTCTTAAGGAAAGCAAAGATCTTTGAGAGTTTTTTATTAAAGATTTTAGTTAAAAAAAAAAATCCCTCTCCCCACTTCCAGGCTTATTTTCCAGTTGAATCTGCGTGTTTACATTCCATTCATACATGATTACTACTTGCTCAAAGAATTTGTTGCATCTTACATCAGTACCCAGTTGCTTTCTTACATTGCCTTGCTGCCTTGTTACATTACTTTGTTACATTATCTTGCTCATTGTTACATAGATTACTTGCAAACTTGCTTTATTCTTTTTTCTTTTCTTGTACTATATTTTTATCCAATCCAAAACTTCTCTCCATTCCCTTTCAAAGTTCTGGATAGGTTTATTTCTCAGAGAAAATGTTAACTTTTCTGTGTCTACCATATACAGGACTTTTGATTTCCATTCTTCTATATCAACATATTTGCTTTCTTTCCAGTATTGCACATATATCAGCCTTGCAGCAGTTATCAAAGGAAAGCAAAGATCTTAATTGATTTGCTTATATGCAACTCAAGGATAGATTTAATCAAGATAAGAGAAGTCTAGCCATAGAGACTGGAGAAAATGAGTTTTATTTAGAGTTGTGTAAAGATGAAGACAATTTAAATAAAAAGTGTACAAATGCCTTTTGAAACTAAGGACAGACAATGAATCTACAATAGAGTATATGATAATGTGGGTCCCAAATTTTGGGTACATTATTCAAATAAATACGTGTAAAAAAAAGTGATCTAAAGATGCAGTATTTACTTTGTATTGTAATTTAAAAAAAAACATGTGTAAGATGATGTACAAATGGTACCTAACACCAAATAACCTGTTGACAATGTCTAAGAAAGTTTCAAATCAATGCTGGAGATGTTAAGATAAGGAGGGCTTCTTTTTTCATATGTGGTGGACTTGTAAGAAGGTGAAAAGTTATTGGTCTAAGATTTAATGTCACTAGAAATGTTTTTGCTGGGTATGACGGATAATGAATTGGACAGTAAATATAGATTACTTCTTTAATATATAACAGCAACAAGAAGATTGGTTGCTCTCATGTGAAAACAAAGTGAAGCTCTGACAATGGAAAAACGAATTGCTAAGGTTGCTGAGTTAGCCCAATTTGCCAAACTAATGTGGACTTTAAAGGAACAGATAACTGAAGATTTTTTTTTTTTTAAAGATTGGAAACCACTTATGGACTTTTTAAACAATAAGAAATCTAGCGATCCAATAATCTATGGCTGGAGCATCTGACTACCCTGACTGGAGGCCAGGGTTCAATTCTCTGCGCAGCCACTGGGTGACCGTGGGCGTATCACATACTCTTAGCCCCAGAAAACCCCATGATAGGTTCATTTTAGGATTGCCGTAAGTCAGAAATGAATTGAAGGCACACAGCAACAATATTTACTAGTAATTCTAGTAGGATTATTTAGTTGTATCTGTAATAACACATTTTTTCTTTTATTTATTTCTTTACAGCCTGGCTTGGGGTGATCAGAGTTCTTTTGTGTTTCAGTAAGTTAGTGTTTACTGTTCTACTTAGTGCTCACTGTTTTAGTTTAGGGTTTTAGTATTGTGTTTTAGCTTTTTTCTTTTTTTCTTCTTCTTTTCATTTCTTTTTGAATATATATTGCTTTGGTTGTGAATTAGATTGTGTTATAATTAATAAATAAAAAAATAATATATCCAAATGCATCATCATTTGATTTGCATGAAGACATCTGATAAAAAAAAAACTGTCTAGAAAATATATATTTGTCCCCTCCCAAAAAAGTAACCTTCCCAAAACAAAACTCACTGCTGCAACATAAAACAGGACTTTTCTTGCAAAGTACAGACTCTTTTTTGCTGAACAACCCAAATACTGCTGGTTTGACCACAGATTATGCAAACATTGCATATGCCTATAAGTGAATTGAATTGATTTTCAACAAGATGCCTAACTCTCACTAAATTGCTGCCCAACCCCTTTAGCATTCTTATTAAAATCCCACAGTGTGAGTTTATCTGCAACGAGACAAAACAGATGAATGCTCATTTTAAAAATGTATGCATTAGCAATATAATGCAACATAAAATAAAAATGGTCATGCTTTTTAGGCAAAAGAATTAAAGCTGCATACAAAGGTACTTTAACATTTCTCTCTCTCTCAATCTCTCTCTCTCTCTTATTACTTTTGGCAGGTCGATTCAATTAAGCCATTGATTTTTCCATAAAGAACAATTTCATTCTGCAGGTCTGATTTGCTAGCAAATGAACAATAATAATCAAGAAGCCTGTTACCACACACATTTAATTCTTATACAGCAAAAACATAAATGGGAGCAAAAGCCAAACTGGTGTAAATGGGCTTACACATACAGATGGAAGGCATAATCTTTGGAGCACCATTCAGGAGCCATCTGACTACTCTTGTAAACCCAAATGACTGATGTACAGAGACAATTAAAGGCACACCACTAAAATCTCAGTTCTGAGTGATTCTGTGAGGATATAAGTATTTAAACTGGTCACTCCCTAATTCCAAGGAACCCAGGAAGAGTGAGTTCTCTGAAGGCTAAGAATCTTTATCCTAGGATTCTCAACACCTCCACCAACCAATAATTCCTAGGATTCTTTGAATCCTGTTAGTATCTTACTCATGGCTAAATTCCCCTATGGAAGTGGTTGGACACTTTTGCCTGATGTAAAATGTCCATATTCAGTTGAAGGTTGTAGATAGAGAGTTTCACAGGCATTTGACTCTGCCATCAGTGGCACATTTGGATGTGCATACAGAGGTTTATGCTACAAAGCCCCAACACTGGATCTTAGTCAAGAAGTTCTGAATTGATGTAAAACTTACCGTACACACATCACTTCTGTATATATGCCTTGATATTCTGCTCCTAAACAGATTTTACAGCATACTCAAGTACTGGGCTCACTTACAGCATCACGTTTCACCCTCACAACCTGTTAAATTCCTTTTTCTATTTCCATTTTATATTTCTCAGTCACCTTATGGTGAGTTGGGTTTGGACTATGCTTAGTCATGTGTCACCTGCCACTTCTGGAATAGAAATAAATTAAAGTGGGTACCATGTAGAGCAAAATAAGAATATATGTTTCTCAAGGCTTACAAAAGCAGCATTGACCTGAAAGGAGAAGGTTTTTGGTTATTGATTTTTTTCAAATCACTGCTTGCCTTAAAGAGGGGGATTCAGTAACTTAAGGATTTAATCTTATTACTTAGGGCAGTATCTGTTAGTTGTAGAGAGGATATGACCAAATAAAATGAGGTTGTATGATTTGAGTGAGCATATAAAGAACTCAGAAGTATAAACATGGAAGATGGATGAAAAGTGCTTTGTGCAGAGCAGAAATGCATGAAAGAAAGATACGTTTCATTAAATCTATTTTATAGCAGCAACTAAAGAACTACAATGGAGGGCAATGTGTCTGAAAACAACATTCTCATTTCTGCAGCTCTTCTGTATGTGGAATTCATAGAAAATGTTCAATCACACAACATAGAAAATCTTCAATCACTCAGACAATAGCATCAAGTCTAAGTGAGCTCATAGTTTCCAAAATGGTCCATTTATGATCGCTGAACTGTATGCCAATTCTCGCTCGAAACTCTTAACCACCCCAGGCTAATTTTATAAACTGCTTGCTCTGATCAATGCACAGAGGAGTATGTAGTGTTGTCTTAATGCACCAGAAGAAGTACATAACTTTGCTGCTGCTCCAGTCCTCACTTCTCCACCCACAATTGGCCAACAGCTGAAATCCAAAATAGCATCTTCATTCCAGGAGTATCTTTCTAAAACTAGGTGTGTTATTGGAAAAGATTCTGTCTCAGACTGGATCTGTGTGCACTGTGTGCACTGCTGCTGATATTCTGACATCAGATCCAGACGGACTGCTGTGATCTGGTACATTATTTATGCTCTACCCATCCTGGTTTTCTTGTGCAAATTCCCATGCTGCGGGCATTTCTACTGGAGATAAAAAGTAGACTATACACCTTACCTAAGCTCAAAAATATTACTTTTTGGACTGTAACTCCCAGAATCCTCTAGCCAGCATGGCTGTGCTGTTTGGGTAGCTCATTCTGGAAACTATAGGAATCTTTTCCAGCTCTGAATTTTACTCTAATCTATAAATAAATCACAGGAGGTGTGTATTGCTCATTTACACGGTGTTGCTCCAAACCTTTCCTCCTTCAGTATAAACCTGCCTGCCAGCTTAGCTGTCCATCTGCTTTTCATGATACTTGAACACCTTTTCATCTGGAAGCCTTGTCAGCTTCTCCTCAAAAGGCTACAGGTGTTAAGATCACAGAATTCAGTGGCATAACAGTCCAGGAAACACACTACTTTACTACTCTGTATTTATAAAGGATTCTAACTTTGGTGCTCTTTCTGCAGACACCTTTTTTTAAAGTAGGCCTTTTAACATCACATAAAGAGAAGTCAGTTACCACAGTTTAATCACGCTCAATAACAAGCCATCAACAGTTAGCAGAATGATGATTGCTTCTGTGTGGCTTTTAGCAACAACACACAATCACTCATCTCATAAAAAAGAATAAGAAAATCTGAGAAGAAAGCAAGCAAGACACAACAAAAATGCCATAGAGGAGAGTCTGTGTCTTCTCATACCTCAGCTTCTATACAGATTTGAAGGTACAAATCTTCCATAGTGAAATTGTTCCGCCTCCTTCAGACAATTTTAGAAGGGCCCAGGTGACTGGTAAATTGAAGGTTGCAAGTTGCATGTGGCCCTATAACTAGGGTTGCCAGATCTCGCAGCCAAGCCTCTCATCTCTTATTCTCAGAGTGATGGGGAAGAATCCCAGGGTAAACCTTGAAAAGTATGTGTGTATATATTTTCCTCATGACTTAGTCTTGGTGGATTATTTTTACTAAAATGATGTATTCTGTGTAAGAGTTCTTTGGCACTACATAATTGTCTCACTATGATTTCACTTTAACTTCTATGGTTCCATTCTATGGAATCCTGGGATTTGTAGGTTGGTGAAGCAACCAACGTGAGAATCCTAAATGCTCCTTCCCTAAACTGCAGACACTAGGATTCTACAGGAGGGAACCATAGCAATTAAAGTGGGGTCATAATTAGAATAACTGTAGTGTGAATGGGCCCTAACTATCACCATGGGCTATGCTTGTAACATCAAATTTATAACATCAGCATGACTCACTCTTGTGACATCAAGCCGAGGGCCCTGCTGGATCAAAGTTTTTGCATGGCGTTTTTAAAGTGTATTAAACACGCTACCTCCTCCCTTCACGAGCCACCATACTGCATGATGTTCTGGCGAACCAGGTACTATCACAGCCACGGATAGTGCTGATAGTCCGTTTTCTTATTTTCTCCTGAAAGGTGAAAATAACCTCCCATTCACGCACTGGTCACGCGACCAGAGAGCCTGCAGAGCCGTTGTCTGGTGTGCTTCTGGGAAGGACCCGGGAGTGGGTGGGGTGTGGGCAGTCCCTGCTGCCTGTCCCTCACACAGCAACTCCCAGCGGACTCTCCGCCCAGCAGCAGGCTGGCCACTGCCCCCATCGCAGCAGGGAACACTGCACAACACATCGCCGCGAGAGGCCACCCCAGAGCTGTGTCACCACTCACGCTTGAGACAACAGCAGCCCCTGGGGTCCGGCCAACTGTGTTTTTTTTTAAACTCGGCGCTATCGTCAGCACGTTACCAACGTAGTACGAAACAGCCTGTTGGCCGGATCTATCGTGCTAACGTTAGCACGATAGTTGACAAAACAATAAAAAAAAAGAAAAACCACCGACCAATCCAGGGCGGTGGGGTGGGGACAGGGCAGGACCTGGGCGTGGCCAGGATGCCGACATGCGAACAAGGCACCGGGCGGGAACTGGTGCTCTCTCGTGAATGCCCTACTGTGTGCAGACTGCAAAGGGCTCTCTACTGGGTCTCTTGCGATATTGGCAATATAATGAGGGCTCTAGTTCGTTGCGCTATCAAGGTAAGGTGCGAAAAGGGCCCAGGATTCTACAGGAGGGAATCATGGCAATTAAAGTGGGATCATAGTAGAATAACTGTAGTGTGAATAGGTCCTAACTATCACCACGGGCTATGCTTGTAACATCAAATTTATAACATCAGCATGACTCACTCTTGTGACATCAAGCCGAGGGGCCTGCTGGATCAAAGTGATGTCCAGAAGAAGTTACCATTTTCTCCAATCCCCAAATATCCCTCACTAAATGAAAGAGACAGAACTGAAGATACTACGAGACAATGTTTTTTATTGTTAAAATGCCTGCAAGCTTTTTTATGGTAAAATATCACTTCATCTTCAGATGTATCTCTTTCATTCCTGATTCCCTCAGATACTCTCCAGTTTCTGCATCCTCAGTATATTCAACAATGCAGGTACACTCAGTAACACAGCACAGTTTACCTTCAATTGGTTTTTTCATTTATGAACCGTATGACTTAAAATTAACATGCAACCCTGTAGATCCAGATGCATGCTCTCCTTTATACCTGCTTTGTGCCTACTGAATCTGTGCATCTATTTTCTTCTAGAGCATAAGAAAGATCTGGGTTACAGCTGTCCTTTCCATTTTCAGAAATGGGAGTAAGTCATTGCATCTTTATTTTAGAACTGATACACCTATCGGTGACTAATTCATTCAGTTTGCAGTCTCCATCTTGAGACTGCATATATATTTATAGCCATAACATCCTCACTTTTGGACTTTTTTTTTTTTTTTAGAAAATGCATCTCTCATCCCATTTTTTTTTTTTTTACTACCTCATTTGGTAGCACACACTTTTGTGGCTGAGCCTAAGTAAGATATCGCCCCAGTGTAATGCAACATCCTCATGATGTAGTAGTAGAATGTAAACTCTTCTCCTGCACACTTTGGTATTAACACAGTAACCAGGGCAGTTGCAGAGCCCATGTGTTTCATTGCTTGTCACAAGCTGGTGCCCCATCCTGTTCAGGCACTTAGAAAAAATTGGCTGCGGCTTGAGTATTACCCAAATTTTACCTTCAGTTGAGGAGGCAGCAAATGCAAGTAAAACATGAATGTTTCTCTATCTCAACAGGTTCATAATAGCGCATCCACATATTTACTTTAGTTGGGGAGTGCTTATTTTCAAAAGCCATACGAAAGATCAAGTGAATGTGTACTGATTTGTCTGAAGTAATACATTCTAAATAATTACATGAAGATTATACTACCTGATATCCATAAGGGCCAATTAAAAATACACTCTTGTCTTAGCGAAAAATCTGTGAATCATTTGCATTCAAAACAACCTTATTGGTTTGCTTCCTTTGCCGTCTTCAGATTAAGACTGAATGATAAGACAGATGGGGGTGGGGGAGGCTACATGTGTCACTGGGAAGGCTTTGTAATTAATCTGGATGCAGTGGGGATGAATACATTTTGTCCACAGGAAAAGAAAATAATTATGCTATATCATATAAATACCTTACTACAAACAACTCCACTCATTTTTTTAAATTAGAAAGTAATGCTTCTTTATCAAATAATTGTTTTTTGTTACCCAAGTTGACCATAATACGAGAAGCTTATTTATAAGTAGGCAAGGCAGTTTTCCCCAACCAAGAGCTCATGATATGTTGAACTACAAATACCATAATCCCCAATAGCATGGACAGTGCCATGCTTGCCATGGAGGATTAGAATTGTAGTCCAAAACATCTGGGAGGCACCAGCTCAGGGCTGATATAAGGACTTGCATATTTCTATTTATTTAATCAGTTTATGTACTGCTTCCCTGTCTTATTGTTACAAATGCTTTTGCCTTCTCTCCCCTTGCCTTCAGGCAGCAATTCTCTGAAACGCGCCAGCAGATGCCTCTTTAGAAATCCCCTCTAAATTTCCTGGAATTATTTTTGGGGAGGTGGAGGGGATGAATCCAAAAGGAAGTTATATCTTGGCTTTCTGGTATGAGGGTCACTGTATGACTGTTTTATTCTCTGGAAGAGCAGTATTTCAAACTTGTTGGATTTACTTATTTTTTCCCCTTATTAACTGCAGAGAAATTGTCCGGTAGAACATTGGACTCACACTTGCGAAAGAAGAATCCAGCTTCAAATCTCAAAGCCAAATGACTTTATTTATATATCTGTTTTCTGCAAGTACTGTATTCAAACTGGGTTCACAACTGAAATGGAACAACATAAATATTATAGCTGCAATTATGTTCACACTTACCTGGAGGTATGTCCCATTGAACTCTATACCTCTTACTTCTAAGTAGATGTGTATGAGATTGCATTTGAATTCACTGCAAAAAAATATTCCATCAATGACACTGGGTCATTCATTGTTACTCAGTCTAGCCCACTTCACAGAGTTGTCATAATAAAGTGGAGGGGAGAAGTATTGACACTGCTTCAACTTCTGTGAAGGAAAAGCAAAATTACAACCTATTCTATCTTCAGCCCTCACCACAACAATCACAATCTCTAAACTTCAGTCAGGTGCAAAAGAACAGCTCAGGCAGGTAGATAAACATGGTGCTTCTGAGCACATGCTCAGCCCAGGAATTTGTTCTTATTGCAAAGAACCAGACACTCTTTCCTTTCAAGCCAAAACATCCATCCTGATTTTTTTCCCAATGACTTTTACTGCAGCAGTATTATTTAGTTGCAATCCTATATACCTTGGCAACTTAGGTGACTCTATAGGCCACTTATCAAATAGACATACAGAAAGATGGACAGACACAGACGCACAGAGCCTACTGTGTTCTTCCCTCTATATACATCTGAGATTTGGCAATGGAAGACAACAAACCACACTTTGACTTTGTTCAAAACTCATTTTTCCATTGTGCTCAG
>CAOLHI010006385.1:0-35038 GCA_948474755.1 Ctenosaura bakeri
GGGCATGCCAGAGGCTGAAACAGAAGTCATGCCAGGGCCTGCTGTACAGAGAGAGGTTGCAGTGCTGGAAACAAAACAGGGGATGGTGCCAGCTCCAACAGAGAGTCCTGCCTCTTCAGATACAGAAGAACACTTACCTAGACCCAGTTTCGCACAGCACAGGCAGTAAAGAGAGATCTAGTGTCACTCTCTCAGAATTTATAACCAGCAACAATCAATCAAGGCACAGCTGTGCTAGGCTTTGGGTCTATTTAGCTGGCATCCTTCCCCTCTGGAGTTTATCTGACCTGCTACCTTGCTGGATGCCTTGACAAATACTTGGACTGACCTTGGACACTCCCTTGCCATGAAACCCTGCTGGACCTTGTTTATGTTGGACTTTATTTATGACTCCTTGCTTACTGCCTGGAAGTAAGTAACAAGCTGGGAGATATACAGTTTGTTTTGTTTGATTTATCAGCTGTGCCAGGACTGAGAAAGGACAAGCTTCAATGATGTGAGCAAAGTGGAAGACGCTATCAAACACTGGACCAGGGAATGCCTGAAAGAGTTTTTCCAAAGTGGATCTGATGAGTGGGTTTAAAGGTGGTGCAAATGTATCACCACAGATGGGGACTACTTTGAATAGCATCACATTGTAGACGAAGAGTTATATTACACATTTGTGTACTTGCATATGTCTCATGTTGTTAATAAAGGAGTTGTGACCTGACAGGCATTACTTTCAGTATGACCCTCATACATCTGAAAACAAAATGTTCATGTGTCCAGCACCATCTTCTCTTCTTAAAGCTTTGAAAATACAGAAAAAATAATAAATACAACATAGCAGCTCTTTCAGTGATTCAGCTTGTCCACATTCTTTCTAACAGTAGCTAATGTTGGAAGCCAAAGAAATGTACATAACAAAATATAATCTTTTAGCATGGGATGGTTTTTGCCTCATGTGATTAGCCATGGAAATTCCATCCTTACTGGCTCATGAAATATTTTCCAACTGTGTCAAAATATCTGAGTGTTACCCATGTCCCACACCCTGGAACTTCAAGACGGTTCACCATCTTCAAACTCTCTCAGAGCTTGGAAGGTTGTTTTACAGTTACAACTCCAAGACCCTAGACATGTGAGATGTTATTAATAGTTACACTTTTTAATGGGTTTACCATTTCTCTAACTAAAAACCATTCTTTTTTTGGCTACTAAAAATAATCTGAAAACTACAAGTCACTGGCCTTTGGTGCAAAACACCTTTGCCTCCTGTGTAGCTCGTTATCACCTCAGCATCCCAAACACAGAATGAATCAGCATTTGAACGACATATTACTCTCCCTTCATCATTTAGTGCAGCCAAATCCCCATAACTATAAAAAGGAAATAAGAAATCACAGTTATAACAAAAGAGAGTGAAGCCATCCCTTGATTAGTTACAACTGTAATGTATTATTAAATCTTAGCTATTGAGGAAATGAACTAATTACAAGTGTCGTGTTCAGAGAGAGTTATAATAGTTTCTTTTACTATAAAAAGATACAAAGGAACCCACCTTTGAGACTAACTGGGAAGAAGAAATTTCTAGCATAAGCTTTCATGGCTCAGCCCACTTAATCCATTGCATCTGATTCCTTTATGTCTTTTTATTCTATTATATTTAATAACAAGCTCTGAACTTTCTAACTTAGATATTCAACAACAAAAAAATTGGTTTACCTGGAAATCACGGATATAAGTGAGGAAAAAGCCGACGAAAGAGAAAGCCAAAGACCACTCAGAGACTGTGCTTACTAAATGAAAAGCATAACCCTGTAGAAGACAAAACAATTTATATAAAGAGAGTGTGTCTCAGTGACAGCAGAACACCGCTTTTCATAGCAAACTCCAGATGGTCAATCCTGGCAGGAAGAGACTTACTGGAGTGTGCAGCTCTGTCCCATGACAGAAATACAAAATCTGATTCAGAGCTGACAGCTAGCCCCAAACCTGAGCCCTACAGTGCTAAACAGTACATCAGAGGAAGACCTTGGCAAACCTCTACTCAAGTAGCATGCCAAACAGCCTTGCATTCAGGCTGCATGGGAACCTGAATGGAAATACTTATTCTAAGGGGTGGGGACACCCTGCTACTTTTCACACAAAAAAACAGAAAGTGTTTGCTTTTGTACTTCAAAACAGGGTTTTGTGTGTGTGTTGTTGACAGTCTTATTAGGCACTTGTCTCTACAACTAAAGCTTGTAAGATGTTTGATAGTTCTCAGAATAGATTGTTAATACTCTCACAGTATTAGAAGTCAGGATCATGCACCGAAGGGGAATGGAAGGAGATGGAGAACAGACAGGGGGAAGCACTGCTTCACACAGTGCATAATTAAATTCACTATCACAGGATACAGTAATAGCTGCCAACTTGCATGGTTCTGAAAGGTGACTTGAAAAATTCATGAAACGTAAGGCCATCAATGGGTGCTAAGCAGGATGGCTATGAACCATGAATTGTTAATGGGCTGCACTCTGTTCCCCCTACCACCACCAGTTTATGGAAAGTGGGCTGAATACTCAACAAAAAACTTACCTTCTCTTGGGGGTCCCAGTGCAGCTTCTGTATTAAACCTGTTCCACAAAGGCCACTGTGCAAAATTACTGAAGAAATAAACACTTTAAAAAGTTAAGGAATTTGCAAAGCATTTATGGGAAGCACTGCTACCACTTCGTATTCATCTTTGCTTGCCTCGTTAGCTTTCTTCCTTGCCTGAGAAGCTGCACACCTCACAATCTTCCCAGCATTCCACAATTTTTTAAAAATACATTCCACAGTTTTTTTTAGTCTCAATGATTTATGTATTTTTCCTTCAGTCCTCTTCAGTTTGTCCATATCCTCTAAAATGGGATATCAAGTAACAGACCAAATACCCACTCTGAGGGCAAATCTGTCATGTTGTCATAGGGTAGAAAAACTGAGAGGTCTGCTCAAGTTACAGAGCTGTTCTCCTCCTCCTCCACCTCTCCACCACAATACCTTGATCGTACACAAAAAGCTGCCATCTAGAATGGTGTGAGATGTCAATGGGCCCTCCAGAATGGTGTTAGAGGTAACATGAGTGGAAGTGTACAGCTGAGAAGGGATAACAGAATTCAGACTTCACTCTGCATGTGTCAAAGTGCCTTCCTTTTACACAAAGAATTCTCTGAATCCAGCCTGCCTATTCTAGTTGAAGTCAAAATACACTTACTCATTTTGCAACAGCATCACACAGCTTAGGACTTTCTATCCCATATCCTCTTTCTGCATTTCAATACTAATTTTTTTTTTAATTCTCTGTGTGCATTATTCTCTGTAGATCTAATATATAAAAGTCAAAGTTTGTGTGTTTGCCTGTGTCAGCAGAAGACCTGACCTCATTGATTGGCTGTATGAGGTGAAGACCTCATATGATTGGCTGCCTGTGAAGATTCTATGGAATCCTGGGGTTTGCAAGTTTAGGGAAGGGCATTTGGAATTCTCGGCCAAAGAGCTCTTGGAGACAAGGCCTAGCAGGAAGGAGGATGGCAATGTATTCCCTCAGGGACCTAACCTCTGTATGTTAATAACTCTGAATACAGATTGGATTGGGGAATATGGGGAAACGTTACAGATACTGGACAAGGCAGTTTGGGGAATTAGACACACCCGATCTCAAATCTTTCTAACAAGTATTACCTATGAGAAAATAAAATCCCAGGCAACACCCAGTATATATGTTAGTTTTAAAATAAATTCACTTTATTGTTTCACCCTGGAAAAATTGCTTAAGGTTCTGATGTAAACTGTGCTGTTTTTTCTTTGTTTGTTTGTTTTGGATGACTATAGAATGTCTTACATTGCAGCAGTGTTGCTATTACTGAACAAACATTTAAAGAAAGTTCATGGCAACTTTCACATCACCACAAACGCAATTCTGCGCAGCACAGTCTATTGATACTTCACGTCCAGCCCATCAAGCAGCAAAACTATCATGTCCCTTCATTTCTATCTACCTTAACCTGATCTCTCATGTTGTGTATCAACACATAGTTTGGCAGCAGGGAATCATGCCACCCTGCAGGTATTGTTGGTGTGCAAGTCCCAAGCGCTCTTACCAGCATAACCAGTTTTAAGGACCACAACAAGCCACTCTGACGTGTGCAAAGTGCAGTTTCTGATTCCTGTTTATCTTTACTTGCAGCTGTAGTTCCCCCTCCCTGCCCTTACCTTCTACACCATTCTGGAGCACCACATGACTTCAATCACGATATAGATTGTCAGCCATCAAGCTCTTTTTAAATTTCTCTTGAAACAAGTGAGAAATAAAAACAATAAAGATCACTATGTTTTATTTGCCATAAACTTTTTTGATTTGCAGCCCTTTTTATCAGATACATCTAATATGTGGGCTTCAGTCCACATAAGCTTATGCCAAAAAACGCTTGTTATTTACCAAGTGTGTTGTCAAGTGTCCCAAGACTCTGTGGTCTTGGCTGTAACAGACTGCCATATTAGCCCCCTTCTCAGGTTTACCAATAAATATAACTGGATGTATTAAAAAACTGTCTGAATACAGAACTGCTTCGCACTTCTATTGTTTGGTACAACATCCTACTTTAATCAATCAATAATTTAATATTTATTTATTCATTTAAGAGACTAGCATTTTAGTGTGATTTTGGCTTAGAGGGCCCAAGCAGACATTCTATAAAATATCTGCATGTATTTCAATGATTTTTTCTTTCTTTCTTTAACTATGAATGTTACAAGGGGGTAAAGCTCTAACAAGGATTGTAGTGTAGATGGTGGTCACCGACCTCCAGCCCCCAGTAGTATTATCCCAGAAAATTGTTCCATCACAAAAGTTAGTATTTTCCCTGGGAGAGGAGGTGCTAACGGCATGAAGCATTGGGTCCTTTTACAATCTATGTGCACTTGGAATCCTGGAATCCTACCAAAAGAAAAACAAAAAACAAAACTCAAATGGTCAGAGGCCTACAGCTTTATAAAGAAGGGTTAACATATTTGGGAATTTTTAGGGTTTTCTTTCCTTTTTAAGATGACTAAGACAGTGGTTGCTTTTTGGGAGGAGACACTCAAGAGGACAATGATATCATCTGCCACAACATCCAGAGGCAGTTAGGAACTTTTCCAATGCTTTCTGCTCTCTTGGCCAGAGAGTTGGGGTTGCAGCAGCTAAAACATGAGTCGTGGAAGAGGTGAAAGGGAAGATGTAGCATAGTGCTGCCTATGAGGAACCTTATGTCTTGTGAAGCAGGATCTTGGCCAAAGAAGTTTCCCCTCCTTCTCTCATAATTCTAGAACTCATATCATAGACTTCACTAGCAGCAGATTCATATCAGGACAGACAGAAACAAGTGCTTATTGACAAAACAAGATATGATGATAGGCATTAGCACAGGTGGGTTTAAAAGGGAATTATTAAACAAAAGCAAGGCAGGTAGGTTGGCTGTATGTCATACTGGCCGTATGACATGCTCAGATTCACAATCTCTCTCTTTCTCTCTGTGCATGTGCCTCTCTGTGCATGTGGGTGCACATTCCAGATGCTGTAGAACAAGTGTGGTAAAAGAGTTATTTGTTGCTTTTGAAACCTACATGTTGGCTTCATGGAACCATTTAGTTCACTGCTGTGGGAACAAGGGTACTGGACCAGGGCTAGTTTTGGTTTGATCCAGTAGGGCTCTTATTAAACTTTTATTCTTCCTCATAAGTAAATCCATACAAAAGCAGAGGAACTTCTGAACAAACATGATTAAGGATTATACTGCAGTTCTAGTAAAGTGCATGCTTTACTAAATTAATCCTGCTGAACTCCCACTGAGAGAGCCAACATGGTATAATGTTTAGAGTGCCAAGCTGGGATATTTGCTTTCAAGAGCCCACTGCACCACAAAACTCACTGTACAACCGTGGTCTATCATTCTCTCAAGTTGTCAGTGTTGGATAAGGATCTAGTGGGAAGATGGAAGGCCATGGATGCTATCTTGAGCTCACAAAAGGAAAGCCAATGTATAAATGTAACTAAAACTAATTAAAATCTCAGTAGAATTCCATCAAAATTTGTTTGTTTCTGATGGCCAATATACAGAATGCAAAGACACTGCATTATGTGCACCTAGCAACAACTACTGAAGCTCACAAACTGTGCAATATTTTTCAGGACTGCCTTAAAAACTGGTACTTTTTAGTCTTCTTCTTCTTCTTCTTCTTATAGATCATGCTTTAAATTAAAGGTATACTTCTGTGGAATAGCTCCAATTCACTGTTTCACTATGTTTTACCACAAAGGATACTACTCGCTATGCTTAAGGCACACCACAGCAGAACTGTCAATCTGATCCAAAAGATGCCCTTCCCATGAATTCCTGGTTGCATCTTATATGAAAGAATGGTCTGAATCAAGATGTATATGGCTCCTATTCCAAATGTGATGCAGGCACCAATTACATGCATGGAAAACAAAGCGCTTTTCTACAGGAAAAAAAAAGATCAGAATTCAGAATTCAGAGATGATTATACAGGATACCAATAGCTGAAAATTTAAACTGGTCAACAATCATCAACTTCAGATGTGAGACCTCACATTTGCAAAAGGTATAATTTCACTATGGACGTGTCTATCTGCAGAGTGTGAAAAGGTTACTTTTTGGACCACAACTCCCAAAATTTTCCAGCCAGCCCAACCACTTTGCATACTAGCTTGAAGATTCAAGGACATGCAGTTCAAAACAGTGTGTTTTCCAAGCTCTGTAAACTAGCCCAGGAATGTGGAGATGCTTAATTATCACAATTTAATTTTATTCTGATGAAGAGTGAGAAGATGATGACTGTGTCTTCTAGAGAACCTGTGTTGTCTTGTTCAAAGCAGACAGTTTAATTTCCTGTTATTAATTTTTTCCCTAAAGCTGCAGGTTGTACACTCATTTACTTGGAGGAAATCCCAATGAACTCAGTGGCATTTTCTTCAAGAAAACACACATAGGACAGAGGTCCATGAAACTTGCCTACTAATTTTTTGGGGAAAAGCAGAATATAAACAAACAAACAAACAAACTTAGTTAAAATGAAAACAGAATAAAATGAACTCTGCTGATTTTTACTTTTAGACAACTTTTTCTGGTAAGCTAGTAAGCGCCTCCCGGCGTCTGTTTGTCTTGGCTGCAGCATGAAAAAAACTGTCTTAGTTGATGACAGAGCAAAATTAGCCACCTATATACAAGCATACAGGTTAACAATGCCTCTGATCCCAAAGCCCCTTTTTGCAAAGTCTTTTTATATCCATACAGCTACCCTATTTTCTACCTTATCCTCTGTCTTGCTGCAAGTTTCTTAGCAGCATCACCATTAGACAGATAGTGAAGGAGGATTGAAGACATGCAGACATTTGGTGTGGGGCTGCAGCAGTGTGTCTCCATTAAGCAATGCAATAAAGCTTGGGCTGGGAAGGCACATGATTGTACTCTACCTGAATCTACCATAGCTATGTGTGCCTGCTTGCAACAGGCAAGGTAAACAGCAGCTGCCTCTAGAATCCCTTACAGAGCATGCAGGAATAGCAAAACTGACAGAAAATGAGAGAGCAGGTAAGTCTGCTTGTTCAGCTACAGCAGCATGTTAAAAAAGGATAAATCTGTAAGTCTGGCCACCAAAATGGAGATCATAAGAGAAGTGGAAGAAAGATAAGTGATCCCTGGAAGCAATTTTGAAGGAAAATTCAAGGAGTCCCTTAGAGGGTTCACACTGTTTTTGTTGACTTCTGCTATGCTTACCTAACCTGGTTATTCTATTTCACATGTTCACATTGTTAGTTTTGAATAACAGGACTGCTGAAGCATGTTCAATCGTTATTCTTTTCTGTGGTTTAGGAATCTGTCCCTATTCCTTCCATGTTATTTCTGTCTCTGGTACTAAATCTTCTGTTAAAAAGTTACACTCAGGAACACACTTACAGCCAGCCCTCCACATTTGTGGGTTTCACTTTTGCAGATGTGATTATTCATGGATTATTTGCTGTCACCTCTGCTGCCTCCCTGTGCCATTTTTAATAGGGACTGCAAGCCTTGTGAGAATGAGAAACTGTGAATGAGGCTTTTAAGTCCCTTTTAAAAATGGTGTGGGGCAGCAGTGGAGGTGGTAGTAAGCCCCCCTAGCCACCCACTTGTGAAGGAACCCTGATTCCTCAGAGGAATCCACAGTGGGTTGAATATGGTAATCCTACTGTGTGTGTGTGTGTGTGTGTTAAATATGGTTTGGGAGGGCCTAGTTATTAATGTTTTTTCCACTTTCACAGGGATCCTGTGTCCCTAATCCAAGCGAATGTGGACTGATGACTGCACTTCATTAACTGAGCTATACTTGTGTTTGTTCCATCTGTATCCCATCCTACTTTTCAATGCTTGTTAGATTATTTCCTCAAAATAGTTTCTTCTCAGTCTCTGAAGAGAGAGCAGAGGGATCATCCTTGATTCTGTGTGTGTGTGTGTGTGTTTGTTTTGAAGTCCTGTGTGAGGGCTTTTCTTTCTTTTTGGCTATACGCTCACCCTGGTCTAAGGGGGCAGGGCTTCTGCTGAGTCTCCAACTTTCTTGGGGGTGGAGCTAGCAAGCCACTAGCTCTATATAACTGCTGCCACAGTCTTTGGAGCACAGTTTCTGAGTGCCAGCAGCATGCACTTTGTGATGTGCGCAGTCATATCAGTAAGGATTATTACACTCTGAAAAGGGTGAAATAATAATTGCAGGGATGGAGGGAAAAAAGATCTGTTGTTGTCTGCTGCGGTGTGTGTGCAATGTTTGTCTTCTTGTCAGAAAACCTCCCTGACGATACACAAGCACAGATGGGTGGCTCTCTTGGAAGAGAAGATCAAGACACTGCAATTATGTGTTGAGACTCTTCAACAAATGGTAGAATGTGAGAACTTCATGGACAGAACCACAGGAAGAACTGATCCTACAGAACCAATAGGAAAAAACTACTAGTGAAAACTAGGAGGGCTGTAACACTGAAGAAGCATCCTGGAGGACAGTCACCATTAGGAGCACACGATGTACAAAGGGGTTTGGAACTGCTAGAATTAAAGAAATGCTTCCTACATCTTCCTGAGGACTACAGTGGTGAAGAGGCACAAGCAGGAGACCAGCAGCAAAGGACACTTCATGTCAGGGAAGGAACCAATCTAACCACCAACTGCAGCAAGAAGAAAAGTGCTGGTGGTAGGGGATTCATTGCTCAGGAATATGGAAGAAACAGTGTGCCAGCCGAATCAGAAAGTGTGCAGTCTTCCTGGTGCACGTGTACAGAACGTCACTGAAAAGATGCTGAAGGTCATCAAGAACACAAAATAGTACCCCTTTCTTCTGATTCATGTGGGCACCAGTGACAGTATGAAGACCATTTCTGAGCAGATCAACTTGGACTATGAAGCCCTGTGCAGGAAAGTGAAGTTTAGAGGAACAGGTAGTATTCTCATCAGTTCTACCAGTGAAAGACAGAGGACCATACAAGGACAGGAAGATACTGCAGGTGAACATCTGGCTATGCAGATGCCAACTGAAGAAGTTTGGCTTCTGGGACCATCATCTTCATTTCCGAGACAAAGACTACTGGCTACAGATAGGCTACACCTTACAAAGACAGGGAAGAACGTCTTTGGCAAAAGCATGGCAAATCTGATCAAGAGGGCTTTAAACTAAATCTTTGTGGGGTTGGAGGTAATAGCTTAAGCATTTGTTCAAAAGCAAGCTTTAAGCACAAGGATGTGAATTCCAGAGGAGAAGCTGGGGGAAAAGAAATGGGAGCCACAGTAAAACTCACAGTAGATAGAATAAAAGATGCCAAGTAATGCTTTAGATGTCTATATACCAGCACACAGAGTTTGGGAAATAAAGAAGATGAGCTTGAAGTCCTAACATAGGAAGGTAAATATGACTTGATAAGACTTGGTGGGATGATTCCCATGATTGGAATATAACAATTGAGGGATATAATCTATTCAAGAAGAATAGAGAGGGAACAAAAGGAGGAGTACCATTATATGCCAAAGACAAATTCACCTGTACGCATGATCCACACGAATGATCAAACTGGACCAATGAAGAGCATTGGGTAAAAATACACGAAGAAAGAAAACACTGTGCCAGGAGTTTACTATAGGCCACTAAAGCATGAAAAAGTAATGCAATGTGCTTTTCTGGAACAAATCTCAGAAATCTCCAAGAAACAAGACCTGGTGGTTATGGGGGACCTGAATTATCCTCATATCTGCTATGAGAACAGCTCTGCTAAGCACTGGGTCTCCAACAAATTCTTGATGTGCCTTGCAGATCATTTCCCCTCTCAGAAGGTGGAGGAAGGAATAAATGGATCAGCAGTCCTGGATGTGATCCTAATCAACAGGGAGAAGCTGGTCACTGGAATCAAAGCAGTTGGTACTTTAAGGAGCAGTGACCATGTAATGGTAGAATTCATGATTTACTAAATATGGAATAGGTGGAAATACCATCTAATGGATCCTTAATTGGTTGGAAACCATTCTCAAGTTGCTGTCAGCAGTGGCTGTGCTTCAAAAAGGAACAAGGTCTCAAGTGGAGTGCTAAAGGGTTCTGGCCTGGGGATGATACTTTTCAATATTTTTATCAATGATTTCAATGAATGGGTGGAGGGAATCCTCATCAGATTTGAAGACAATACAAACTGGAGTAGGTAACAAACTGGAAGGCAAGAACCGAATTCAAAAGGACCCTGTTAAACCACAAAACTTCTGAAATTAATGAAATGAAATTTAGCAGAGACAAATGCAAAATTGTACATTTAGGCCATAAAAACCAAACTCACAGGTATAGAATGGAGGACACCTGGCTCAGCAGTACTTCATAAGTCCATAAAGATAGATAGGAATGTTTTTGCTAAGAGTATGACAAACCTAATTAGGAGGGCTTTAAGCTGAGTTACTGCGAGGGAGAGGCAGTATTCTTGAGGGCAGGAATTCATCAAGTGCTGGAGATGATAGTCCAAATCTCATAGGGGGAACTGGGCAAACAGTATAGGAACCCAACAGCGGGAGGGAAAAATACTTAAACAGGCAACTAGGAAGAGTCACCTGTGATCTCAGAAGCCTCTACACTAATGCACAGAACATGGGAAATAAACAGGATGAATTTGCACTCACAGCACAGCAAAGTAAATATGATATGATAGGCATCACTGAAACCTGGTGGGATGAGTCTCATGATTGGAATGTAGCAACAGATGGGTATAACCTATTTCAGAGAAATAGATGAAACAGAAAAAAAGGAGTAGCATTATCTGTCAGGGATATTTACAACTGTGAAGAGATCCATGATTTAAATCCTAGAAGCCAAGTTGAGAGCATCTGGGTAAAAATTAAGAGGGAGAGAAACAACAGTGATGTCATTGTGGGGAGCCTACTACAGATCTCCAAGGCAGGCTGAAGACTTGGATGATGCCTTCCTGGAACAGATGAGCAAACATTCAGAAAGAGATATAGTAGTAATGGTAGCAGTAGCAATGGGAGATTTCAACTATCATATTTGTTGGAGGTCAAACTCTGCCAAGAGTATCAGGTCCAACAAATTCCTCACTTACTTGAAAACAATTTCATAGTTCAGAAGGTGGAAGCAGGAACAAGGGGGACAACTATTTTAGATTTTATCTTGACCAACAATGATGACCTGGTTAATGGGGTGGAAGTGGCAAAAACCTTAGGTGGAAATGACCATGTTCACCTTGAGTTTATTATACAGTGGAAAGGGAAAGCCAAATGTAGTCAGACATGCATTCTAGACTTTAAGAAAGCTGATTTTAGTAAACTTAGGGAAATATTGGAAGTGAGCCCATGGTCAGAAACTCTGAAAGAGAAAGGAGTTAATGATGGAAAGGAGTTTCTTAAAAGTGAGATACTGAAGACTCAATTTGAAACAATTCCAATAAAGAGGGAAAATGGGAAGTGTCTAAAGAATCTGGGATAGATGTGTAAAGAACTTTCAATGGAGCTAAGATTTAAAAGGGACATGTACAATAAATGGAAAAAGGAAGAAATCACCAAAAAGGAATTCAATCAGATAGCCAGCAAGTACAGGAAGAAAGTCAGAAGAGCTAAAGTGCAGAATGAGCTCAGGCTTGCTACAGAAGTTAAGAACAGTAAAGGCTTTTTTGGTTAAGTTCATAGCAAAAGGAAGAGTAAGAAAATGGTAGGGCTTCTGCATGGAGAAGATGGCGAGATGCTAACAAGGGACAGAGAAAAGGCAGAACTACTCAACATCTTCTTTGCCTTGGTCTTCTCCCAAAAGAAAACAATGCTGTACCTCGGAAATATGGAGTGGATGGGTAAAGATGTTGTACAAGAATACATGGCCACTCTATATGTATTCAAGTCTCCAGGGCCAGAAGAACTACATCAAAAGGCATTAAAAGAACTGGCAGAAGGAATTCCAGAACCACTGGCAATAATCTTTGCAAATTCCTGGAGGATGGGAAAAGTCCTGGCAGAATGGAAGAGGGCAGATATTGTCTCCGTCTTCAAAAACTCAATTACCACGCAGTTAGCCTGACATCAATACTGGGAAAGATTCTAGAGCAGATTATTAAACAGATAGTCTGTAAGTACTTATAAAGGAATGCCATGATCACTAAAAGTCAACGCAGGTTACTCAAAAACAAGTCACGCCAAATGAACCTTCTCTTTCTCTCTCTCTTTTTGATAGAGTTACTAGCTTGGTGGGTGGAAGAGAATGCTGTGGATATAGCATATCTTGACTTCAGTAAGGTCTTTGTATTCTTGCAAATAAGCTAGCAAAATCCGGGCTAGACAATGCTACTGTTAGGTGGATTTGTAATTGGTTGATCAAGCAAACTCAAAGGCTCACCAATGACTCCTCTCACTCTTGGAGAGAAGTGATGAGTGGGATGCCACAGGGTTCTGTCCTGGGCCCAATGCTATTCAACATCTTTATCAATGATTTGGATGAGGGAATAGAGGGCATTCTTATCAAATTTGCAAATGACACCAAATTAGGAAAGGTAGCTAACACTCCAGAGGACAGGATGAGAATGCAAAATGACCCTAACAGATTAGAGAGCTGGGGCTCTGTTTCAACACAGAGAAGTGTAAGGTTCTACACTTTGGCAGAAAAAATGAAATGCATAAATATGACACCTGGCTTGACCACAGTACATGTGAAAAGGATCTAGGAGTCTTAGATAACAAGCTGAACATGAGTCAGTAGTGTGATGTGGCAGCTAAAAAAGCCAATGTGATTCTGGGTTGCACCAATAGCAGTATAGTGTCTAGGTCAAGGGAAGTGACAATATCACTCTATTCTGCTTTGGTCAGACTCCACCTGTGTCCAGTTCTGGATACCACAGTTCAGGAAGGATATTGACAAGCTGGAATGTGTCCAAAGGAGGGCCACCAAAATGAAAGAAGGCTTAGAAACCATGCCCTAGGAAGAGGCCCCTTCCAACTTTAGAAAGACTAGAACACAAGAGAGTGTCTCTAAGGCTCTGCTGCTAAAACTCCTAAGGGAAGAAAAAAGATGGGAAAAGAAGAGAAGGTTAAGGAACTGCTATTAGTTTATTGATGTTAACTAAAGGACAGGAAAATGGGAGAGGACCTCTTGAGGTGGTGCACGAAAATTTCACAGGTGAAAAAAGGGGTAGTGAGAAATACAGTCCTGGTTGTACAGATGCAGGCAGCACTACATATTCTTCAACTAGTATATAAATAAAATTATGAATAATATCAGTATTATAGGAGAAACCAGGATGCTCAAACATCATATCTTCAAGATCAATTATGTAAAAAGCTACTTAGGATCATAAGTCAATTTCAAAAAGAAGTCTCTGGGCTTAAATGTAAGCTGAACATTATTGTTAACTGAGATGGTGGAATAATGAATGTTGAATTACGTCTGATGTCTAGTATTGATAATTTGTACACACTGTTGAGGGAGTGGAGAACCCCTGATCCATAACACTGACTTTGGTATATAGCATTTTGGTAATTGACATAAATGTCATTTGGGATGCAAGACCAGCTACTTTCCTCAAAATGCACATTAGCAGCCAAGCCAGTTCCCAAGAGCCTAGAAAGCATTTGAGGAGCCAGATAGCATAAACTGGCACAGTCAATTCAAAGTGGGCAGGCTGTACAAGAACAACCTTCTTTCCCCTTGCTAACTGCAAACATTGTAGGTAGGATTTTTCTTCAAGTTACTGCCCACTATTCCAGTCCTTACCATGGAATATAATTGAGAGTTCTAAAATACCAAATGAAGAATTAAGGACACTGCCAGAAAGCTCATTCATTAGCATAACGCTTATTAATTGGTCATAAAAATACATTTCCAAAATCAGCAAATTTTGATCTAGAAATAGCAACAGTGTGTCACATTTTTCAATATCATTCTCATTCACTGTTTCATGGATTTCTTTAATTCTGCTAACTTGTTATTTGGGAAATAATGTCAATTTTCTCTTGTATTTAACACCATATTTTTTTTCTACCATAAAGTCATCTGTTTTCAGCTATATTTGCAATCTGGTTTTTATTTCAATATTTTGCTTGCTAATATGTCAAACTTTGATCTGTAATATAGCCAAAGCAAATACAATGAAACTTAGTAATTGATAACTAAGTACATTTACTTAGGAACATTGCTAGGGCAAGGCAATCTTGTAGCAGAGGTAAACAAAGTCCAACAGAAAGGAGAAACAAACTGAGAAACAGAAATGTGCTTTTCAAGGTGCACTCACTACCCACATGAAAGCAGAAAGTCAATCTGTATTCAGCTTCTAAAAGAATAACACACACTTATGATATTGATGTTGTCAATTGCTGACAAGCTGACTTATGGCAACCCTATAGATGAAAGAGCTCCAAGTCACCCTATCCTCAACCACCCTTGCAGATTCAGGGATGTGTCTTCCTTGAGTCTATACATCTATAACACGGTCTTCCTCTTTTCCCACTGCCTTCTTCCTTATCAAGCATCAATGTCTCTGCTATTGAGTCGTGTCTTCCCAGGACATGTCCAAAGTACAATGATCTCAGTTTAGTCAATTTAGTCATCTTGGCTTCTAGGGAAAGTTCAGGCTTGATTTGCTCTAGGATCTATTTATTTGTCTTTTTGTATTTTTATTTGTTTTGTCTTTTTAACTATTCACAGTATATGTAGAACTCTTCTCAGAACCACATTTTGGATGAGTTGATTTTCTCCCTATCAGATTTCTTCTCTGTCCAGTTTTCACTACCACATATAGAAACTGAAAATACAATGGCATCTTCCCTGTCCAGTTTTACAACCATACACAGAAACTGGAAATAGGACAACATGGACCATGTTAACTTTAGTATTCAAGGACATATCAGTCTCCATTCTGGCTAATGACTGGACTAAGTTATGGAAAACCTTGAACTATTTCAATGTCATCATTGTCTGCTTTTAAGTTACACAAATCATCTACGGTCATTATTTTTGTTTTCTTCATGTTCAGCTGTAAACCTGCCTTTGCACTCTCCTCCTTGACTTTCTTCAGTAATTGCTCCAAATCTTTGTTATCTTCTGCTAATAGTATGATGTCATCTGCATATCTTAATTGATGTTCCCTTATCCAATTTTCACCCCTCTTTCCTCTGTGTCTAATCCTGCTATAGATATGGTATGTTCACTGCACAAGTTAAACAGACAGGGTGATAACATGCAACCTTGTCTGACAGCTTTGCCAATTAAAACCTACTTCATTTGTCCGTATTCTGTCATAACAGTAGCTTCTTATCCTGAGTACAGGTTATACAGCAGGACTACCAAATGTTGCAGCACATCTATTTCTTTAAGAGTGATCCATAGGTTTTCACGATCTACACAATCAATCTACACAATTTGCTATAATCTATGAAGCATAGGTTGATTATCTGAAATTCTTTGGTATGCTCCATTGTCCAAAATGAGTTTGCAATATAATCTCTAGTGCCTCTTTCATTACTGAATCCAACTTGAGTATCTGGTATATACAGTAAAAGTCTTTGTTGTAGAAATTTGAAAACCACTGTGCTTGCATGGAAGATTACTGCAATGGTCCTGTGGTTACTGAACTCCCTGGTGTCCTCTTCCTTGGGAATTGGAATGGATGTCAAACATTTCCAATCTGTGGGCCATTATTTTGTTTTCCATACTCGTTGGCAGATTTTACTTAGAACTAGAGTAGATTCTGTCTCTGTAGCTTGATGCAGCATTACTGGCACATCATCTATTCCTGGTGATTCATTTCTCCCAAGTACTGAGTATAGCTTCCACCTCACTTTCTAAAACTGCAGGTTCATCTTCAAATGGTTCTTTCTTGAATTACTCTGTCATCCTTTCATCCCTTTTATATAGTTCTCCTGAGAATTGTTTCCATTGTCTTTTTATTTATACTTGGTCATGTAACATGCTTCCCTTTTGGTCACAGACCATTCTCACTCTTGATTTAAATTTCTCTTTGTTTTCTTGAATCTTGTGGAAGAGGTCTTCTGTTTCTCTGCATTGATTAGCATAGTAGTTCTCTTTGTCTCTGTGTACAATTCCCTGAAAAGCTGCATTGAGTGTTCTGACCTGGGTTCTGTTACCTTTTACTTTTGCTTCTCATCTGACCTTAACTGCTTGAAGAGTTTCAATGAGGCTTCTTGTTGGCTGCAGATAGTTTCTTTTGGCATTTGTCCCTGACAGTGTCTCTGGCTTCAGTCCAGAATTCTTCTGGCTCCTGGTCAATTAGGCTTAACAGAGTAAATCTATTTTTCAAATTATCTTTAAATTCTCAATCAATTAAGTTTAATAAAGCAAATCTATTTTTCACATTATCTTTAAATTCTATGGGGATGTTTTTCATATTGTATTTTGGCACAATAGTTGGTTTAGTGTTCTTCTTCAGCTTTACTCTAATTTTTGATATTAGCAGTTTGTGGTGTTGCCACAATCTGCTCTCTATCTTATTTTTGTAGAGAGAACAAAGCCTCCATCTTCTGCTTCCAGTTATGTAGTCTATTTGACTCTTAGGTTGGCCATCTGGTGATCCTGAGGTATATAGCTACCTTTTAGGCTGCGTGAAGCATGTGTTTGCAATGAACCAAACTGCTGGCCTCACAAAATTCAGTCAGTTGTTCTCCCGCCTCTTTTCTTGATCCTAAGCCAAATTTTCCTACAATCTTGGATTTTGCTCTGTTTCTTACTTCTGCATTCCGATTGCCTATGATTAACAGCAAGTCCTGTTTTGGCGTGTGATCAATTTCCTCCTGGACTCTAACACATAATCTTTCAGTTTCTTCTTCCTCTGCCTCTACAGTTGGAGCATACACTTGGATTATGGTTATACTGGTGTCTTCCCTGAAGTCTTACTGATATTCCGTCAGACTTTACATTTCATCCGTTGATTGCCTTGCTACATCTCACCTCATTATTAATGCCACCCCATTTCTTAATTTTTTCTGTTTCTCAGTAAGACACTATGTAATTATCTGACTAAAAATGTCTCATTCCTGTCCACTTTAGTTCACTCACCTTAACAATTGCAATGTCTATTCATTCCGTTTCTTGTTTTGTCTATGTCTAGCCAATTCTGATTCATCCTTCTCACATTCCACATTTCTATAATATGTGTTGTACTTATGAGTGGTACTGCTATAATTCCCCTAAATTAAAAATTAAACACAAACCTGGAAATTTGCAATGATGCAAAGTCCGAAGCAGCTAACCCATCCTAACATAACGCCAAATTTATTTAGTCTGAGGAGTTTGGGTTCTTCAGGAATCAAAGCACTGACTTGCTTGTATCGAACATACATGGTAGCAATGCCTGTGAATGAACAATATAAATAGTAAGGACAGACTTATGAGAGTCTGCTAGTCAACTAAAAAGATGGCAGAAACCAAGGGTTACTGTTATGGTTGCATAAAAACAGACATCAAGCATGCAAAACTCAATTAAAGAAATATAGAATTAAAGGCTGATTATTGTATGTGACTAACGTATCTCCTTGGACAAAAAGTTCTTTGATCCAGTCAAGGTTCTTTGATCCAGTCGAGGTTTCTATCAGTGAAATAGATAGTAAGGTAACTTCTGGCAATTCACCATATTATTCTCAAATCTACTCTACTTAGAATGACACAGGAAGCACCATGGCAGGCTGAGAGTAGGAAGCTGAAATCTAATTGCCTCCCACATTAGTCCCTTAATTATCTTCTCTAATTACTTCTCATCTAGTTCCTTTAGTTCTTTATTGAGTGGAAGTTACTGCTGGACCAAGGAGCATTACTTCAGTGGAGGAACAGTAACTGGATGGAACTTTGTGTAAGTAGACCTGAGGGCAATTCTACAAGTTTTT
The DNA here is from genome assembly GCA_948474755.1 of Ctenosaura bakeri. Classification (NCBI taxonomy): domain Eukaryota; kingdom Metazoa; phylum Chordata; class Lepidosauria; order Squamata; family Iguanidae; genus Ctenosaura; species Ctenosaura bakeri. Next base: position 18,393 of record CAOLHI010006385.1, read on the forward strand.
ATAAGAAGCAGTTGCTTCAAGTGGAAAGATTCTGTGTAGTAGAGAATGTAGTATAGTATTATGGAGAATGGTGGCAAGACATGAGAAGACAGCAATGTGTGTCAGAAGGCACATGGCACATCCTCTAAGCTGTCTGCTGCCTCTTGCCACCAGTGCTGAAATAAGATTCAGGTTCCAGCCTGGGCAGCTTGAATACATACTGCCTAACCCTCAGACAGCTTGTTTCTTCAGTCAGCTCTGATATAGACAGGTTTGCCATGATTATCTATGAAATACTTAAAATGCTGTGATCACAGTACCACCTGTATTTACCATTATTAAGATATATCAGTGGTCTCCTCATCTGTGTTCTAGCAGTGTGCCATTCCACATCTCAAAACAATTTTAACAGGTATCTTATTTCTACAGTTATAGAATTCTTTCCCTTTGGAGCACCATCAAAACCCAAGCATCCTCCAAAAGCTAAGTATTCTTTCAATCTATACTTACCCAGAAGAGCAGCAATGTTTAACATTATCCCAAACAAACATCTTTCAGGAGGTGTTGTCCCTGCATCACTGAAAGAAACATAACATATGATATTCTGCTTTTTGTGATGCCAATACACTTTTAAAACACTCCAAATAAACTGTTTGAAGGAAATGTTTGGTGTTCTACTTAATAATTGCTCACTGTATGATCATTTCTCCCACACTGCATAAAAACAAACTCTGGAAACATGTGACACAAGTAGGCTAGCTAACTGAAAGATTCAAAAGTTTGCATTGGTAAATAAAGGTGAAATCCTAAAAAGCAACTTGTTCTGCCTAGCCTCAGCCAGAAACAACATAAACAGGGATTAACATGCTCTCAAAATCAAGCTGCTGGTATGCTATAACTCAGAAGCAAAGAGCTCTGCTTTACTGCATTCCCTTGCAGATCACCTGCTGAACATATCTACTTAGTCATCCTGTATGTTTGGTTACAGCATGCTGGATCTCTGCACAGAGAAAGCCATAATAGGGAATGGCTACTAATAAATCAAGAACTCTAGAACAAGTTCTCTGTAAAAGCACTGAATAAAGATACTGTGATAATTAAAACTAGCTAAATACAAGAAGGTTTCTTCCTAAGATGGAATATAAATGAAGTGACATGGTGGATCTTTCTGAGAAGAAAGGAAATATGTGTACTAGGTCGAGGATTAGTCTAAGTGAACTCTCAGAGTGCATTATAGCCCCCTGACTCCAAAGAGGCTCAGGATGCCTTCTAATACCTGATTCAGCAAAGAGAGTATCACTGTAAATGCATAAGGCAAAACCTCTCAAAGAGGTGGTAAAAGACAATGGAAAACCAATTAACACCAATGAAGTTTTGGGGCAATCTCTGCTGAAACAGAATGACGCATTTTCCTAGAAAGCCAATTGGAAGCAGGGATCTGTTGCACTGTTAATGTTGTGGACCTGCACTGCATGTTCAACATATAAAGTTTATATGTTGAAAATGTCATACTTCTAAGGAAAGTGAATTATCTGCTCCAAAGGGAAACGAATCCTGGGTAAAGACTGAGACCCTGAAACTTTTCACTGTTTGGAAGATGTGGTGGTGATATCATTATATAGAACTGTTCATACTATGCCATCATTTTACAGTATTTAGAGAGCTAAAGATAGGAAAGACTTTTAAATGACTTGTTTTTGAACCTATAGATGCTATTGCAATGAAGTAGTTAACTCCAAGGGCAGATGGTGGGTTCCCTATCACTGGGGTGACAAATTAACTTTGAATGCTTTGGAATCTTGCATAGCTTCTTTAAAGTTTAGATTAAAACCTGAAGTTGATTCACTGCCCAGCTAACATGGAAGTTACCACTGGGTAACTTAAATGTAACACTGCCAGTCTGTTGGCTTGCTTGATGACAACATTAAAATTCTAGAGTATTGTACTTCAAACTTCACTATTGTAGGATTTATACACCTACAAATTCTCTCTCATATTTAGAAAATAGTTTCAGATAGTTCTACTCTCTAAATTAATTACTGATAGCTACAAACATGTGCAGGAACTGGAAAGTGTGTGAACTGCATTTCCCAGAAAAAGCTAGGTAAGAACAAGGGAGAGCAACAAGCATTTGAACATCTTTTTTTGCACTGCTAGATAAGGTTAAGTTCCTCCCATTAAAATAATAATCAATATAGAGTTGCAGTAAGAAAAGCTGGCAGTTCACAAAAGTGAAACCAGGATGACACTATCAAGTGTCTATTATATAGCTTGTTACAAAGAGTCTATGAACATCATGAACATGGTCTGCTGGGAATCCCTCTTACATGGCTCTCTTAAAATGCTCTTCAGTCCTATTCACTTCTAGGAAGCTTGCAAGGAAGATATTCTGAGTTCAAATAGTTTCTCATTACATGCTGGTAACCCAGGATGGGAACTGTGCTGCCTTCAGATATTGTTGATCCACCACTTCCAGAAGCCCAAAATAGCACAGTCAATGGTGAGGAATGCTGGAAATGGCAGTTCAACAATATCTGGAGGGTCCCAAAATACTGACCCCTGTGGTAATCTTCCTGTCTCTAGCTGTGCCTGCTGTGTTGCAGTTAGGCCCAGAAAAAGACTTCCACTGAAGACAATGGAAGTTTTCTTCCAAGTGTAATTGCAATGTGAGAGAAACAGTTTGGGGAGCTCTAAACTGGAGGGGAAAGTTAACTCTTCCTTTCCTAGTTGTGACACTGCAGTCATTTTACCCTCACTGTAACTGGACAATGCAGAGTGTGTGTGTGTGTGTGTGTGTGTGTGTGAGAGAGAGAGAGAGAGAGAGAGAGAGAGAAAGGCACTTTGATTTTGATGTCTTCCTACTTTGACCTCTTCCCTACTTTTAGAAGGTAATGCTGCTCTCAATACAAGAAAAAGTTTCCCCTGTAATACATTCTGCATTTATAGAGATTTAAAAAAAGAAATAGAGGGCTGGAAGGAGGGGGAAGGCTTTCCTAACAGAGGGCATTATGATACAAGTAAAAGAACAGTAGAAGAGTTACTGACCTGATGTAGGGCACCAAAGGGTCAACATGATGTAACAGAACTGCAGTAATGTAGGAAAACAGAAAGGAAGCAGACGACCAAATGACAAGGGCAGAAGGCAAAATACTCAGGCCTTGCTGAAACCACCACATCTCAAAACCATTCCTCTTATTCAAATGCTGTGAAGAATAAGATGATAAAATGAACAATCTCTCTCCCTAATTGCCTTGAAAGAAATAATTATTTTCATAAACTATGCCTTTTGCCCTAAGAACCTGCAAAGGCAACATTTTCCAATGAATCAGGACTCTGCCCAGAATGACTGCATTCAGTTTCACTTTTGTGGTTCTGTTGCAATGTCAAATCAAATGGGGAAATGGAAAGTTACTGCAACAGAGAAGTCCAATTCCTCCCTCTTGGAGATTGGAAGTGGAAAGGAGTGGGCAGGACCTGATACACAATGCTGATGTTGCTGCTTTTCTAACTTGTCAAAGGATGTACCAAAATGATCACTATGTGTATAATAAACTGCAGAATTAAATGGTATGTCTGATCTTGGAAGCTAAGCAGGGTCAGCTCTGTACTCAGAGTACTCAGATGGAAGGCCTCCAATGAATAGCAGGTGCTGTAGGCGGTATTTCAGAGGAAGGACCTGCCAAAAACCACCTCTGAGTATTCCTTGCTTTCAAAAACCCTATGAAGCTCACAGGGTCATCAGAAGTTGACAGGTGACTTGAAGACACATACACACACACTACAGAACATAGACCAGCATTATCATCTATTTATTTAAAGCATTTTTGCCCCAGTCTTCAACATAAAACATTCCTAGAGCAGCTTACTTACAATATGGTACAAAATGAAAGGGAAGGAAAGAGGAAAGAAGCAAATTAATTACTAGTTAGAAGCTGGGATGTGAGAAGCTAGATAGACTGGCCCTTTCTCTCATGTGCCTCTGCCACAGCCTGATGAAATGGCTCCTACCTTGTGATAGCTAATAGAGGAGCTTGATGGAGCTGATCTTTCAGAAGTGCAGAAAGCTCTCCTTCACATCTCAGTGAAAGATTCTAAGGGTATACAATGACTATCAAGTTGGATGGATTCTGAAATACAATCCAAAAATATGAAAAACTGTCAATTTTATAGCCACAGATTTCTGAAAGGATTTTAAATATTTCTATAAATCAGCTACCATGACAAAAGAATGGAAAGCATCTATATTAGTAAATAGCAAGTAGGATATCAAATATTGAGACCAGGCTGATAATAGGCAGAATCACCTGAGCAATTGCCATGTAAAGGTGGACAAATAAAATGGATGATGTAAAGGTGACTTCATTTTTACAAAACCCATGAATACAAAACAATGTTTACATACCAACCAAAAATTCCTTTTCCTTTTGTTTTTCCTTTCAACATCAGATAAACAACATGATCATTAAAAATAAAACATTCAGAGAATAAGAACAGAAGTAGATATTTGTTGCTAAAGATGTAAAATTCCTGGAAATTTTGAAACCATGGGAAAAAGCAGGGTTTTTTTCCCCCCTGTTTTTTCCAGAAAAAAATGGAAACTGCCAGAAAAAGAAAAGAAAAACTGTTAACTCCCATTTCAGTCTATAAGTCATTTGGAAACATATTCATTTTTAAAGTACAGTGTACAGCTAACTTTGGTCCCATACTGTGAGAAAAACAAAATACAAATAAATAGAAATTAAACTTATTTTTTCCTACAAATGGAGCTATAAGATCCCAAACTAGAAGGAACACCAGAACAATAAGGAACCAAAGCGGGAAGGAGACTGCCAGAGAATACCTAACAGGTAAGTAACATAGCAGTATCTGCATTCCATTCCAATCCTGACCTAACTATGAACCAAACCTCTGCCCAAGCGCCAGCCACCAGCCTACAGTGGGGAGGATGCTTGTCCCTTCTTCAACAGAAAAGGCCTAAGTCTCACAGGTAAGACAAAAAGTTCTTTCTCCAGTGAAGAGGGGAGGAGCATCCTGGCTACGAGATATACAAAAGCTCCCTTAGTAAGGTGGGATACGTAGCACCAGAGGAAAAGAACTCTCAATGATCAACCACCTGCTGAAGGACTCTTTGCCTAAAGGCATCCAGTATGTAATGCCTAACAAAGATTGACAGTATTTTCCATGTAACCGCCCTGCAAATCTCAAATCTGGAGCATACTGGCTGCAAATGTTGCTGTGGTTGCCATGCTCCTGGTGGAATGCACCTGGACCAGTCTCTGTACTGGCACTCCTATCACCTTGTAGCAGTGTGTGTGAGATACTGTCTCTAATCCATCGGCTCAATATGGAGGAAGAGTTTTTTTTCCTTGAGAGTGCTGACTGAAAGATACAACAAGGAATCTGCCTTCTGGAACTGGTTGTCCTTTTTAGGCACACCTTGGTCGTCCGCCAAACATCTAAAACATGCCATATCTTCTTCAGTGGTTTGGGTGGGTTAGGGCAGAAGGATGGCAATATCACATCCTGCTCCTGTGAAATGGTAAGTTGACTTTTGGTATGAAGGAGAGATCTATTCTCAGCCAGATTAAGTCCAGTTTTATTTCATACAGCAATTTTCTCACTGACAAGGCTCCCAGTTCAGAGACCCTGCATGCTGATGTGATGACTGTTAACACGAGTGCCTTCCATGTCATGTGCTTGAGCGATGCTTCCCTAATTAGCTTGAAGGGAGCTACTGTAAGTGCCTTGAGCACTGTATGCAGATCTGATGACAGGAACTGAGAGGAAGAGCTGAGAGGGATAGTTCCCTAATGAATCTGCAGATATGAAGATGCACTGATATCTTGTCAACTTTTCCCAGAGGAAGGATGGACATGTAGCAGTAAACTGCCTCTCAACGGTGTTTGGTCTCAGGTCCCTTTCTATCCCTTCTTGAAGGAACTCCAGGAGTAAAGGAACAGAGAACTGAAGGTAGTCCTGCTTCTTACACCTGTGTTGGTGGTGATCTAGACTTCTGATGTGTCCCAGAAGGATCTCCTCATGTGAACTGCTGGGAGGCCCATCAAGCCAGAGACTGGACTGCATCCAATGGCACCTTGATTTTCTGGTGACTCTTGGCTGCTATGGCAGACTGAAATGGGAAGAGGAGCCATTGAAGAGGTTTGGAGTGGAACCTCACTCATAGAAGGCAATGTATCACTGTGATCATAAGGCCTTGGAGGTGCACTAGGATGGATAGGTCTACCTCCTTCGCCTGCTTTACTCGAGCAATGGCCTTCTTGATGCTCTGGATTCTCTCTGGAGGTAGAGCAACCGTGCCTGCATTGATGTCCATCACTGCTCCCAAATGCTGAATCCACTAAAGTATGGTAAGGTGGCTCTTTCCACTATTTATCAGAAAACCATGGCAATCCCGTGAATTTAGCATTTGTACATTTCTTTGGCCATGCTGAAAAAAATGTTGTGCACACCAGCAGATAATCCAAATATGGATAAATGTGGATGTGCTCCCTTCTCCTTCCTGCTACCTGGGCTACTATGATCAACCCTGGGGGCTGATGTTAAGTCAGACAGGAGGGCATGACACTAGTAATGCTTCCCTGCATAGGGAAAGTGAAGAAATCTGCAATGTTCTGGGTTGATAATAAAATGCAAATATGCTTCTATTAAATTGAGAAAAGCTAGTAAGTCCCCTGGCTGGATGGCCTGCAGAATACTTTTCAGCATTTCCATCAGGAAGTAGCACTTCTTGATAAATCTGTTTACTCTTCTGAGGTTCAGAACTGTCCTTTGTAATCTGTTCCTCTTTGAGACTAGTAAGATGATGCAACAGTAACCTTTCAATCTCTGTGACTGAGGCATCTCTTCTATGGTCTCAATCTGTTTGACTACAATTGCATCCAGCAAGAGACTGTGTTTGAAAGGTTTTCTGAATCTTGGAGGTCTGGAGGGCATAAGCAAATTCTACTTTGTACCCATCAGTCTGAGGGTGTTTGTTTCCACACATCCACAAAACCCTGAAGGCTGCTTCCCACTGGAGTGTTGGAGTCGGGCTTGATGGTTGTTGTGTTGTCCCTTTTTGGTGAAGCCTACTTGGGATACTCCAGTGCCCTGGCAGTTCTGCTGTTTGGACTCCTGTCTCTAGTGTCTCCACTGTTGTCTGAAGCTTTTAAATTCTCTGTCTTGAAGAGGAAAAAAATGGGGTGGGGGTAGCGAGGATTTGGAAATTGAAAGGAGGATTGATCTTCTCTGGTAGGTCTCTTTTTCTCCCTCTTCTTGTCATGGATGAGTACCTTCTTTTTGTCTTTGGAATCGGTGAGTACTGGATCTAGTGACTCACTGAAACGCTTGGTTCCCAGGAATGAGGCAAAAGTGAGGTTGTGTTTGGCTCTGGAATCAACATCATAATAGGTCCTGTTGTACTCACATCTGTCTCTATCAGCTGCATGGTCTGTGTTTCTGCCTCCAATCCTAGCTCACTTCAGGCTGGGTATTTGTGGTGCATCTAAGTAGAACAAAGGGATTTTCTCCGACCTGCCACTTCTAGGGCCTCTCTGCTTTCTTGCTCACCCTCCAGAAAGGGCCAATATTCACTGGAGCCTGATGGGGGGGGTGTTAATCCACATCTTCTGCCACAGCACTCAAACCTTCCTCCGCTAGCTGCTGCATTCGTTTTGCCAAAATGTTTGTTTCAAAAGGTAGAAATGGGAGGGAAGGAAAAAGATAGAATGAAAGGCAGAGAAATGGGGAGAGGAAAAGACAAGACAGCGAATGCAATCTGCCGAAGTAGGGGTGGGAGAGGGTAGGGGAAAACAGTAGAGGCAAATGGAAAGCAAAGCAGAGAAGGAAAGACTTAGGCAAGGAAAGCTGGGAAGGAGAGTGAGTGAGAGAAGCATGCTTGTTAGAGCAAGGCAGGAACTAAGACTGATCATGGGGAGAGGGTTGCTCCCCTCTAAACAACTTCTTTGTTGTTACCAAGGTTATTTTATGCTTTACTAATTGCTGATATTCCCCCAGTGCCAACATGAACTATGATACAATATTGTCAGGATCCCTAAATATCAGCACTTTACTTAAGGGGTAGGGATGCACTTGAACAGACTAGCCTAAATACCATAAAGGAAGAAGATACGGCCTGATCTTGGAAGCTAAGCAGGATCAGCTCTGATTAGTACTTGGATGGGAGACTGCCAACAAATACCAGGTTCGTAGGCTATATTTTAGAGGAAGGAACCGGCAAAGCCACTTCTGAGTATTCTTTGCTTAAGAAATTAATGGGGTTACCACAAGTTGACAGACAACTTTAAGGTGTATACACACACAAACACTGTGTTACATGACTCACTTGTATTATTCATAAGGCTAGTAGCTAAGCAGGCCTGGGTCTGGTCAGTGCCTAGATGGAAAACTATCTGGGAACCCCAGGGACATCATCTTTCATTCCCTGATGGAAAAAAGTTGTAATGTAAGTGTGATTTAAAAAAAAATTTGGATAAAGTACACAGTACCATTTCCTCTGCATCCCAAAAAATCTTCATTTCAATATGGACAGCTCAATTGCTGCATATGTTCTACTAACTGAAGAGCAGCTTGTCTTCTTGCCACTCTGAGTAGTCCAACCAGGAATTATTTAAGGTTACAAAGATGACTATCGTGGGAAAAGGCCACACGATCAGGTCTTTTTGAATTGTCATTTGGATCTTCCAGGGCAGGTTTTTCACTTCCCATTTTCATCTGGTGCCACAGAGGACCAGGTCACTGAGCAGTGGAAAATCACTTGATTGGCTTGACTCTGACTTGTCGTCACTTGCCTTCTTTTATCACACAACTCTCTCCTAAGCCAGTCATTGGAAGATCAGTTATGCAACCATGAGAACTGCACCTCAGTTTTCTTACTTTTCTCTTCCCTCCCAAATTCCTTTCTTCTTTGTATTGTATTTACTGGACTCTAAGCCTGCAGACAATGCCCATCAAGCTTATATCTCTGTGCTCAAACAATAAAGTAAGTATGATGATATACATGGCACACTGGAACTGCAGGTGCCAACTCAGAGACTGAAACTGGAGAAATGAAAAGCAATTTTTAAAGAGTGAGGCTAAGATGAAAGTGTGACTGTCTCTGGCATTTATACATGCAAACATTTTTATAACCAGGGAAAAATGCTGTTGACCACTGAAGAGAATAATCATGTTTCACCCATTTTATTCAGCCTTACTCTCACTGGGTTTGTTGTCTCCCTGTGCTTCATAAAATACATGTACCCAGTCGCCTGTCTTCTCTTGGCCCGAACTAGAATGACAGATAACATCAAAATCCTGTAACTGCCCAGCTAGAAGCTCCACTGAAGTCCTACTTCAAGAGTAGTACCAGTATGTATAGGATTGCAATTTAATTAAACTTTTATCTAATTCTTCTAGCTGGCAACCTCGTTCTTGGTTTCAGCAACAGAATTAACCTACTCTTAAATGAAGTAATACAAGCCTCTTTTATTCTGTCATTCAGAAATCAACAAATCACTCAAATCCATTTATCTTAAATAACTTTATTGGGTGAGTTAAAGTGGAACTCATATATGTAAAGAAAAACATCAACCATTCTATACCTTCAGGCTACAGCTGACTCTGGCCATTTTCACACGGGGGTAAAACCCTGCGGTGCGACAACCAGAGACGGAGGTTGTTCACACCGCGGGGCGAGCTAGTGCGGTTGGAAAAGGTGAGGCTCCGCACCTGCAACTGCTCTAGCGCAGCCGCAGGGGTGGCGCTGTGAGTTTTTTAAAAACCACCTTCCCAGTTCGTTTTTATGAAACTTGCCCGCACTAATCCATGGCTGCTCCCGGCGAGAATCTGCAGAGACGCGTTAGTGCGTCTCTGCAGATCTGCCTGGGGGCGGGCTTCCGGCTGGCGCACTGCCCTGATTGGCGGAGCACCGCCGGCAGCCACCAGCCGACATTTTGGATGCCGCCGAATGCCGCTGAAATTTGGCGGCGTGTGGAGCAGCGGAGCCGCGCTCCCCGCAGGGACGGAGCAAAACGCAAGCATGTAAGTTCTGCCCCTGTGTGCGCCGCCCCGTTTTGGCCCCCCCACGTGTGAAAAGGGCCTGTCTTTGCAAGGTCCATGAATTCTACAACAGATTTTTTAAGATTTTTCCTTCCAAAAGACTGATCAATTTGTTTACAGGCCCAACAATCAAAAAAAGACACAAAAACACTTTCCTGCAGAAAGGTGATTGGGGCAAAAAATAAAACCAGATTTAAGTTGAAACCACAGTGACATTGTACTGAACTACATCTGTTAGACCATAAGAGACAAGCCATGAATTCTCTCAAAGCAACAGTCATCTGATTACAACCCTGAGGGTAAAAACTGGTAAGAACAAAAGCCTCACTGTGGCAAACAAGGCATACCGATAATAAGTGAAAATGCAATTCCTCATCTTTCTCAAACCAGACCACTGCAAATTTTCATTTAAAAAAACAAAACCAAAAAGTTACCCTGCCTGAGCAGGGTAACTTTCTGGGTGCCATGCACAGAAACTGGCACAGGCGCTCCCCTCATCCTATCCTGCAAGGCTACTGTGCTTTTAAAGGAAAATACACAGAATACCATTTCCTCCTACGGAGCTCTACTGTCAGACAGGCCACACACATAGAATTTCCACCCCCCCCCATGCAACCCTGAAAGAAGGGCTGTGGAACGCGGAGCCCACCAGATTTTTTTGGACTGCAACTCCCATTCGCCCCAGGCAGCGGTATAGTCGATGCTGGGGGATGATGGGAACTGCAGGCCCGCCACTCCCAGCCTCCCGGCGTCTGCCAAGAGACAGAAACGGGACGTTAGTTAGTTAGCTCAGCTCACTTTCAGATCCACGGGGGGCGGGGGAGAAGAGGGAAAGGAGACCCCTTCCTGACCCATTTCCCCCCTCCTCCTCCTCCTCCTCCTCCTCCTGCACTTCCTCCTCTCTCGTAGCACCTCATATGACCCTGCCAGCAAAACACACACAGATACTTGAGCCTCCCGGCCAGGCAAGGTTACAGAGAGGCGCTATTTACCGTTTCACTCTCTCCCACCGTCGCCTCATTCGTCCGCAGTCGCTCCAGACCCGGTCACCTCCATCCCGGAGGGAGGGCCTTCGAGCAACGCGCGGCGAAGTGGGAAGGACGACACACACAGGAGCGGAAGGGGAGAGCGCGCGCGCGCGCGCGCCGCCCGCTCCCTTCCCGCCCATGCGCGTCCCAGAGATCGGGCTCCCGGCGCCTCCGTTAGTTCTCTTTCGGTCGCGCGCCTTCTCCCTGAGCAACCACCGCTCGGCCTTGTTTACGGCAGCTGAAAAAGGGACGTAAAAGCGCTGCTTGGGCGAAGAGGCTGGTTGAGGTAAATGCCGGGTGTTCTCAGTGCGCTTCAGGGCGATGGGTTCTGTGGGGGTGGGTGGGTGGGTGGGGGCGGGAGCGTGGGCTCCGACCGGCGCCGGGTCTTCCTTAGTTTCGGCGGAGAGTTGCCTGACCTGAGCCTGCGTCTCACCTGCCGCCGCCAAGAGCTGGGGTAGAGGAGTGGGGGGGGGTCTCCTCTTTCTGTTTGGCTGAGCCTGCGGGGCTCCTGCGCAAGCGGCGGGGGCTGGCGTGGGCCGCGTAGACCCCGGCGAGTGCCCTTACCCTTGGTTTCCGCACCCCACCCCCTTCCCCGGGCGATGGCGGTTGCTCTTGGGGCTGAGGGGGAGAGAGCTGCCGCAGTTAGTGTCCTGTCAGTCAGCCGGCAGTCCTTGGGGCGATGTAATCGGAGCGGGCGGTCTTCGAGCGCCAGGACAACAAGTCTCAACAGCCCTCGCCCCTCCGACGGACGCGCCACGCGGGGAGGGGGTCCTGTCCGGTATACAGGGGTGGGAGGTTGAGGTCAGAACGCCTCTACCTGGCGTGTGTGCAATTTTAGCTGCAGAAGGATCTGCCCTGAATTGAGTCAGACCACCTGACTGGCAGCAGCCCTTCCAAGATCCCGACTGTTGATCTGTCATAGAATCATAGAAATGTAGAGTTGGAAGAGACCCCAGGGGCCATCCAGTCCAACCCCCTTCTGCCATGCAGGAACACCCTCAAAGCACTCCCGACAGATGGCCATCAAGCCTCTGTTTAAAAACCTCCAAGGAAGGAGCCTCCACCACACTCCGAGGCAGCAGATTCCACTGCCCTTCAGCCCTGACGGTCAGGAAGTTCTTCCTGAGGTTCAGGTGGAATCTCCTTTCCTGCAACTTGAATCCATTGCTCCTTGTCCTGGTCTCTGGAGCAGCAGAAAACAAGTCCCCTCCTTCCTCTACGTGGCATCCCTTCAAATATTTAAACATGGCTCTCATGTCCCCTCTTAACCTTCTCTTCTGTAGACTGAACATACCCAGCTCCCTAAGTCTATCCTCATAGGGCATGGCTTCCAGGCCCCTCACCATTTTGGTCGCCCTCCTCTGGATTTGCTCCAGCTTGTCAACATCCTTCTTGAATTGGGGTGCCCAGAACTGGACACAGTATTCAAGATGGGATCTAACCAAAGCAATCATCTAGTACCCCGGTAGATTGTTGTTATACACTACTTGCAAAACACGTGTTGTGCTACTGGATTGTGACTCCTTTCCAGTTTATTTCCCTCTTTTTTTTAACCACCTCTTGCCAAGAACAAGTTCAGGTTATCACTTTGTTCATGGATTTTTTTCCCCTGTATCTTGATTCAGCAGAGGGAGTGTTGTGATCATTGCACCACTGGACTTCGAACTGTGTCTTTTATTATTTCAATTCATTGCTGTCAACACTCTTATTTACAAAGTGCTGCAGATTTACTCACATAACTGCAGTAAATTAATTACCAACTGCGTGGTGAAGTTGCGTTTAGTTTTTCTGCTAGCAAAGATCTCTGTGCTTGGCTGCAAAACAGCAACAGTTTTAAACTGAGCAGTGCACAGAAAAGTGTTTGTAATGGTGTCAAAATATTAATAATTGCATTCTTTTTGTCATCCAGGAGGCTTAAATAAAATTCCTTCTGATTTATTAGTTTTATCTTTTTTTCTGATGAATCACAGATGTTTTGTTTTTCCTTTTTCTGTGTTTGTGGTCACTTTTAATAGAAAATTACTTCTCATAATTCATTAGTTTAGAGTCATCTGATCTTGATCATAAAATGCAAGTAACTGATAAAATGTCACTCAGTTTACTTTAAAGTACAGACCTCTGTTTCTCATAACTCTGATTGAAAATATGTAATTTATGAAATTATTCTATTTACTTGTATTTACTTACAGACATACCTATCTTTAAATATGTCTAGTTTTCCTGAGTTATAAGTGTGACTAAAAATTACAAAGGTAGTTTCTGTGACTACCAAACTAATAACAAGTCTTTGCTAAGCTACTTTTTTCCTCGAGAACCAACAAGAGGAACAAATAGTAGAAATAAAGTACAGAGGTTGTAACAGATTATTATTTGGAGTACTCTCCTTTATTGAGGAATCAGCATCATTCTCTTAGGTTCAAGAGCAGTAGCCCAGCTGGCCCCAGATGAATTACATAAACTTGGGCTTTGTTTCAATTGCAGGTGAGGATTAAAATGTTAAGAAAATAGGCTGGATGTAGTCTCCCCTTTCCACTATAGAAAGTTATTTATTTTCTGTTCAAAAATGAGTGTTGATTTCCTAATGGAAGGTTGAAGAGGTGATAATCACTTATGCACTTATGCATCCATCTCCTGTCCTAGTGAATCCCCCCCCAACACTTTGGCACACTATGTGGGGGGAGGAGGTAATGGGAAATATAGTGAGAAGTGGAAGCTTCTTGCTTTAATAGGGAAAGCTACTCATAGGCAGATGCCAGTGTGTGTAACAGAAAAATTGCTTGTGCTGTAGATTCTTTTCCATTTTGTTTGAGTGGTATAGCTTTCATGAATAAATACAGAAACTCACTTGGATCCTGAGTTTTGATCATGACAGGCTTGATGTAGATTTACATTGATCAAAAACATATACAATGTGTTTGTCCATCAAATAAATAAATTACTTCTAGAAATCATGATGTTTAAGGTTTTTTTCAGGGCTTGAGTTTTTAAGATGGCCAGTAGCATGTACAATATTTGGCATGCATTCTTTATATGCACACTGTGGACTTAATTCACTGTGGGAGTTTTTAATTAAAAAATCAGTAGTAACTTGTCCGTGCAGTGGACTGAGAACTCTGATGACAACTCTGAACTCTGTTCATTTGCTCAATAGTTAGTCCATAAATAATCCATCCCTTAAATCTCTAGTTACTGATATTTTTATAAGTAGCTTAAGCCTGTGTATGTCACGCTTTTGACTATTGCAACTTAACATTGAAATGTGAAGACAAAGTTCTGCTACTTACAATAATCTAAAATGCTTTACATTCCAGATAGACCAGGATCTTACAGTATTTTTCAGCAGTTAACATCAGATACAAACTTCCAAGGCTCAAAAATCCATGAGTGGGAATCGATCCCTGAAGAAACGATGTGGGGAGTTGCATCTAGAATCCCCTGTGCGTTATGGACATGTACCTTCTGTAGGATGCACATTAAGCAAGTTGCTTCAGTTGCCTACACCACCTTTGTCAAAGCACCAGCTAAAACGATTAGAAGAACACAAGTATCAAAGTGCTGGACGCTCCCTACTTGAGCCACTGATGCAAGGTTATTGGGAATGGTTAGTCAGAAGAGTACCAGCTTGGATTGCTCCTAATCTCATTACAATAGTTGGACTGATAATAAACATCTGTACAACCATAATATTAGTGTGTTATTGTCCAACAGCTACAGAGCAGGTAAGCTATTTGATGCTTGTTTTGGGGAAGGGAGTCTCCTCCCTATAAGTGCTTCAATATTACGTTTTACTTGCTTTATGATGGTCTGAAAAGTGACACTTATTTACTAGAAATGTGTTTGCAAGTATATCTGAGCAAAGTAATCAGTGATACCAAATTAAGATTTATCATTTTCATAACATCACTTTTATGAAATGCCTGCTAACTGATGAGTGGTAAGAAATGAAAAGCATTAGAGTTCCTCAAACTGGTGAAAAGGACAGAAGTATCAAAAATATAAATGGATCAAGTTGAACGTGAATTTAATCTTCTTCTCTATATATTGTACTTATAATTCTTATGTTAATTAAAAATAAAAATTTAAAAAAATATAAATGGAGACTGTCTTAGAATATGAAGATGTGTTCTCCCAAGGCAAATGTAAGTTTGCTTTTGTTGTCTTCTGAAATGTGAAAATGCAGTTTTCAGGGGAAACATTTGGCAAATGAAAAACAGTTCTGAAATACTTAATACATATTCATTTATCATAGGCTGTGGAACTGGAATATATTTTCAAGAGACCTCTCTTCTTTAATCAAAGAAGCTTTCAATAACATATGTTTTTACTCCTTCTGCTCCCTTTACTCCTTGTGCTGGTATGAGTTGTATATGAGAAGCGCTAAGCACTTTGCACACTTCTACTGAGACTTGTTAATGTTGAGATACCTGTTCTACTACTTTTACTCATGTAATTCTTAGTGGCTCTCAAGTGGTTTTCTTTATTGCAAACTTAATAGGTGAAAAAGGGATTACTACTGATTTCTAAGTTATTTAACGTAGCCAAGGTAGTACGTCAAAAATAGCAAGGAGTTAGAGGGTCCACTAAGGATGCTTCCAGACAATGATTTTATTGTTTAATCCCCTGCCTTGTTCATGGAATTTTACTTAAAACCCAGATGATGATATCTTTAGTTTGTACCCCTTCTTTGTTATCCCCCTTCTCCAAAATGTCATCTTATCAGGAAAAAAAAACATTAAGGAAGAAAAGATAAAACAGATGCACATCACCTTCTCATTTGTAGCAGAACTCTCCATTTGGAAGTACCCTAAGTGTGTCTCATTCGCTGTCTTTGGAGAGATGATAGTAGGCACTCCAAATTTCCCCAACAGATCTTCATCAGAATGGGGTTTCTACAACATTCTTCTGGATATTTATCCTGGCCACATTAACCTGTACTTTATCTTATCAAAGACAAATAATTGTTCTTGCTTCTTTCTTCCCTGTTTTTTTTTAAACTAAGCATACTTTCTTCTTATCAAATCTCTGCCAACTGATCATTTGTAAAGCTGGACCTTTGAAAACTTGCTCACATTCTGCGTTAATTTGGATGTTTAGAAATAAACACCTTGTTATAAGGGGAGTCTTATGTACTAACAATATGATTATTTACTGATTGTTGAAGAGGGCGCTTCCATTAATAAAAGTAAACTTTTCATGGGCTCTATTATTGTTTGGTCAGATTGTTGAATCACGTTAATTTTACTTGTTACCTTTGCCACTGATTTACTGGTAAATAAATTAACAGTGTTGCTATCTTGCCAGTCATTCTCTGTATCTGGTTTTTAAAAGTTCTTTTCCCTATTATTGTTTTCAATGCAGCACTTTTGCATTTTAATTAAATTAATTTTTAATTTGTTTTATGACAAATGTTAATGATCCATCTTAATGCTGCATTCTTTTATATAGTTGATTATTTTTCTGTACACTCCTTCAGCTAAATAATTAATTGAAAAGCATAATGGTAAAATGAAGTATGAAGTGGAAGTCTGCTGAAGCCAATAATGCTGTATAATTTCATTAGTTTCTGCCTTTCAGCTGTCT
>CAOLHI010006386.1:0-27759 GCA_948474755.1 Ctenosaura bakeri
AGATTTAATTTTAGCATTAGGGACTGGGCTAGGGTTAGGACTAGGGTTAGAGTTAGGGTTAGGGTTAGGATTTCGGCTAGCGTTAGGGCTAGGTTCAGAGTTAGGGCTAGGGATAGGGTTAGGGTAAGGGTTAGTGCTAGGGTTAGGGTTTGGGTTAGGGCTAGGGTTAGGGTTAGGGTTTGGGTTCAGGTTAGGGCTGGGTTTAGGGTAAGTGTTATGGTTAGGGCTAGGATTAGGGCTAGCTGTATTGCTAGGGTTAGGGCTAGGGTTAGGATTAGGCCTAGGGCTAGGGTTACAGTTTCGGCTAGGGTTAGGATTAAGGCTAGAGTTAGGGCTAGGGTTAGGGCTCTGGTTAGGGTTATGGTTAGGGCTACGTTTTGGGCTTGGGTTAGAGTTAGGGTAGGGCTAGGCTTATGGTTCGGGCATGGGTTAGGGCTGAGTTTAGGACTAGGGTTAGGGCTAGGGTTATGGCTGAGGTTAGGGTTAGGGTTAGGGCTAGGGCTTGGGTTAGGGTTAGGGTTAGGGTTTGGGTTCAGGTTAGGGTTAGGGTTACGGTTTGGGTTAGGGTTTGGGTTGGGACTACATTTAGGGATAGGGTTAGTGCTAGGTTTTGGGGTAGGTTTAGGGCTTAAGGTTAGGATTAAGGTTAGGGTTAGGCTTAGGGTTAGAATTAGGGCTACGGTTAGGGCTAGTGTTAGGGTAGGGCTAGGGTGAAATCTAGGGTTAGGGCTAGGTTTAGGGCTAGGGTTAGTTCTAGGGTTAGGGCTAGGGATAGGGTTAGGGTTAGGGTGTGGGTTAGGACTAGATTTAGGGCTAGGGTTATGGTTGGGCTTCGGGCTAGGGTTACGGTTAGGGTTAGGGCTGAGGTTAGGGCTATTGCTCGGGTTAGGTTTAGGTTTCGAGTTAGGCCTAAGTTTAGGGTTAGGGTTTAGGTTAGGTCTAGATTTACGGCTAAGATTAGGGTTATGGTTAGTGTTAGGGTTGGTGTAGGTCTAGTTAGTGTTAGGGTTAGGGTTAGGGCTAGTGTTAGGATCGCGGTTAAGGCTGGGGTAGTGATAGGTTTCGGGTTAGGGCTAGGTTTAGTTTTGGGGTTAGTGCTAGGGCTAGGGTTCTTGATTGGGTTAGGGTAGGGCTAGGGCTAGGGTTAGGGCTAGGGTAGGGCTAGGGTTAGTGCTAGGTTTAGGGCTAGGTTTAGGGCTTGGGGTTAGGGTTAGGGCTAGGTTTTGGGCTAGGTTTTGGGGTAGGTTTAGGGCTTAGGGTTAGGATTAAGGCTAGGGCTAGGCTTAGGGGTAGGGTTAGGCTTAGGGAAAGGGTTAGGGCTTCGGTTAGGGTAGGGCTAGGGTTAAATCTAGGGTTAAGGCTTGGGTTAGTGCTAGGGTTAGGGCTAGGGTTAGGGTTAGGGTCCGGGTTAGAGTTCGGGTTTGGGTTCAGGTTACGGCTGGGTTTAGGGTTAGTGTTATAGTTAGGGCTAGGATTAGGTCTAGCTGTATTGCTAGGGTTAGGGCTAGGGTTAGGATTAAAGCTAGGGTAAGGGCTAGGGTTAGGGATCTGGTTAGGATTAGGGTTAGGGCTAGGGTTAAAGTTAGGGCTAGGATAAGGGTTAAGACTAGGGTTAGGGCTAGGCTTAGGGCTACGGTTAAGGTTAGGGTAAGGACTAGGATTAGGCTGGGGTTAGGGTTAGGATTAGGTTTCGGACTTGGGTTAAGGCTAGGTGTACGTCTAGTTAGTGTTAGGGTTAGGGTTAAGGCTCGGGATAGGGTTAGGGTTAAGGCTATGGTTAGGGCTGGGGTTAGGGCTAGGTTTAGGTCCAGGATTAGGGTTAGGGCTAGGGTTAGGGCCAGAGTTAAGGTTAGGGCTACGGTTAGGGCTAGGGTTAAATATAGGGTTAGGGTTAGGGTCTAGGCTAGAGTTAGCATTAGGGTTAGGGCTAGGGTTAGGGTTATGGTTAGTGTTAGGGCTAGGGTTAGGGCTAAAGTTCGGGTTAGGGCTAGGGTTAATGTTAGGGTTAATTTTAGGGTTAGGGTTAGGGTTAGGCCTAAGTTTAGGGCTAGGATTTTGGTTAGGTCTAGATCAAGGGCTAGGGTTACGTTTGGGATTATAACTAAGTTTCGAGCTAAGGTTAGGTTTAGGGATAGGGTCAAGGCTCGGGTTAGTACCAGGGTTAGGGGTAGGGTTAGGGTTATGGTTAGTGTTAGGGCTAGGGTTAGGGATAAAGTTAGGGTGAGGGCTAGGGTTAAGGTTAGGGTTAAGGCTTGGGTTAGGGCTAGGGTGAGGGGTAGGGCTAGGGTTAGGGTTACCATTTTGGCTAGGGTTAGGGCTAGGTTTAGAGTTCGGGATAGGGTTAGGGCTAGGGTTAGGTAACGGGTTATTGCTAGGGTTAGGGTTAGGGCTAGCGTTAGGGTTAGGGTTTTGGTTCAGGTTAGGTCTGGGTTAAGGTTAGTGTTATGGTTAGGGCTAGGATTAGGGCTAGCTGTATTGCTAGGGTCAGGGCTAGTGTTAGGATTAGGCCTAGGGCTAGGGTTACAGTTTCGGCTAGGGTTAGGATTAAGGCTAGAGTTAGGGCTAGGGTTAGGGCTCTGGTTAGGGTTAGGGTTAGGGCTACGTTTTGGGCTTGGGTTAGGGTTAGGGTAGGGCTAGGGTTATGGTTCGGGCATGGGTTAGTGCTCAATTTAGGACTAAGGTTAGGGCTAGGGTTATGGCTGAGGTTAGGTTTAGGGTTAGGGTTAGGGCTAGGGCTACGGATAGGGATAGGGTTAGGGTTAGGGTTTGGGTTCAGGTTATGGTTAGGGTTACGGTTTGGGTTAGGGTTTGGGTTAGGACTTTATTTAGGGATAGGGTTATGGTTGGATTTAGGGCTAGGTTTTGGGCTAGATTTAATTTTAGCATTAGGGACTGGGCTAGGGTTAGGACTAGGGTTAGAGTTAGTTTTAGGGTTGGGATTTCGGCTAGCGTTAGGGCTAGGTTTAGAGTTAGGGCTAGGGATAGGGTTAGGGTAAGTGTTAGTGCTAGTTTTAGGGTTTGGGTTAGCACCAGGGTTAGGGGTAGGGTTAGGGCTAGGGTTAGGTTTAGGGCTAGGGTTAGGGTTAGGCCTAAGTTTAGGGCTAGGGTTTTGGTTAGGTCTAGATTAAGGGGTAGGGGTACGTTTGGGATTATAACTAAGTTTCGGGCTAAGGTTAGGTTTAGGGATAGGGTCAAGGCTCGGGTTAACACCAGGGTTAGGGGTAGGGTTAGGGTTATGGTTAGTTTTAGGGCTAGGGTTAGGGATAAAGTTAGGGTGAGGGCTAGGGTTAAGGCTTGGGTTAGGGCTAGGGTGAGGGGTAGGGCTAGGGTTAGGGTTACGATTTTGGCTAGGGTTAGGGCTAGGTTTAGAGTTCGGGATAGGGTTAGGGCTAGGGTTAGGTAACGGGTTATTGCTAGGGTTAGGGTTAGGGCTAGCGTTAGGGTTAGGGTTTTGGTTCAGGTTAGGTCTGGGTTAAGGTTAGTGTTATGGTTAGGGCTAGGATTAGGGCTAGCTGTATTCCTAGGGTTAGGGCTAGGGATAGGATTAGGCCTAGGGCTAGGGTTACAGTTTCGGCTAGGGTTAGCATTAAGGCTAGGGTTAGGGCTAGGGTTAGGGCTCTGGTTAGGGTTAGGGTTAGGGCTACGTTTTCGGCTTGGGTTAGGGTTAAGGTAGGGCTAGGCTTATGGTTCGAGCATTGGTTAGGGCTCAGTTTAGGACAAGGGTTAGGGCTAGGGTTATGGCTGAGGTTAGGATTAGGGTTAGGGCTAGGGCTAGGGCTAGGTTTAGGGTTAGGGTTAGTGTTAGGGTTAGGGTTCAGGTTAGGGTTAGGGTTTGGGTTAGGGTTAGGGTTAGGGTTACGGTTTGGGTTGAGGTTAGGACTATATTTAGTTATAGGGTTATGGTTGGACTTAGGGCTAGGTTTCTGGCTAGATTTAATTTTAGCCTTAGGGACTGGGCTAGGGTTAGGACTAGGGTTAGAGTTAGGGTTAGGGTTAGGATTTCGGCTAGCGTTAGGGCTAGGTTTAGAGTTAGGGATAGGGATAGGGATAGGGTTAGGGTAAGGGTTAGTTCTAGGGTTTGGGTTTGGGTTTGGGTTAGGGCTAGGGTTAGGGTTAGGGTTTGGGTTCAGGTTAGGGCTGGGTTTAGGGTAAGTGTTATGGTTAGGGCTAGGATTAGGGCTAGCTGTATTGCTAGGGTTAGGGCTAGGGTTAGGGTTAAGGCTAGAGCTAGGGTTACAGTTAGGGCTAGGGTTAGGATTAAGGCTAGAGTTAGGGTTCTGGTTAGGGTTAGGGTTAGGGCTATGTTTTGTGCTTGGATTAGGGTTAGGGTAGGGCTAGGGTTATGGTAAGGGCTAGGGTTAGAGCTAAGTTAAGGGCTACGGTTAGGGCTAGTTTTAGGGTTAGGGTTAGAGGTAGGGCTAGGGTCAGGGCTAGGGGTAGGTCAAGGTTTAGGGCTATGGTTAGGGCTTGGGGTTAGGATTAGGGCTAGGGTTTGGGTACGGGTTAGGTTTAGGGTTAGTGCTAGGGTTAGTGTTAGGGTTAGGGCTACGGTTAAGGCTAGGTTTAGGGTTAGGGCTAAGTTTTCGGGTAGGTTTAGGGCTTACGGTTAGGGTTAAGGTTTGGGCGAGGCTGATGGGTAGGTTTAGGGCTAGGGTTAGGGCTCTGGTTAGGGTTAGGGTTAGGGCTACATTTAGGGCTTGGTTTAGGGTTCGGGTAGGGCTAGGGTTATGGTTAGGGCTAGGGTTAGGGCCAAGTTTAGGACCAGGGTTAGGGCTTGGTTTAGGGCTGTGGTTAGGGATAGGTTTAGGGCTAGGTTTAGGTTAGGGTTAGAGGTAGGGCTAGGGTTAGGGCTAGGGGTAGGTCTAGGTTTAGGGCTATGGTTAGGGCTTGGGGTTTGGATAAGGGCTAGGGTTTGGTTAAGGGATAGGGCTAGGGTCAGGGCTAGGGTTAGGGCTAGGGTTAGTTTAGGGTTAGGGTGAAAGCTAGGGTTAGGGCTAGGGTGAGGGCTAGGGTGAGGGGTAGGGGAAGGGCTAGGGTTAAGGCAGGGGTTAGGGCTAGGTTTAGGGCTAGGTCTAGGGTTACGGTTAGAGCGAGGGCTAGCGTTAGGGCTAGTGGTAGGGCTGGGTTTGGGACTAGGTTTAGGGCTTGGGGCTAGGGTTAGGGCTAGGGCTAGGGTTAGGATTCAAGCTAGGGCTTGAGTTAGGGTTGGGCTAGGATTAGGGCTAGGGTTAGCGTTAGGGCAAGCTCCAGGGTTAGGGTTAGGGTTAGGGTCAGGGTTAGGAGTTGGGGTTTGGGTTAGGGCTAGGGTTAGGGTAAGGGATAGGGTTAGCGTAAGGGATACGGCTAGGGTTAGTGTTAGGGTTAGGTTTGGGGGTAGGGCTATTGCTAGTGTTAGGGTAAGGGTTAGTGCTAGGGTAGGGGGTTTTGTCTTGGGTTATTTGGGTTAGTTCAAGTTAGGTTTAGCGTAAGGGTTAGGGGGGGGGGGGAGGGTAGGGGTTTAGGGTTAGGGAGGTTTAGGGCTGGTAGGGAAGGTTTGGTTAGTTTTATGGCAAATTACGGTTGGTATTAGAACTAAGGTTCGGCTAGGGTTAGGGGTTTAAATAGGGTTAGAAATGGTTAGCTTAGGGGGAGGGTTAGGGCTAAAGTTCGGGGTTTGGGCTAGGGTTAAGGCTAAAGGGTTGTTTTTGGGCTAGGGTTAGGGTTAGGCCTTAAGGGGTGGTTTTTGGTTAGGTCTGAAAGGGCTAGGGTTACGTTTGGGATTATAATAAGTTTCGGGGGAGGGTTTGGTTTAGGGAGAGGGTCAAGGCTAGGGTTAGCACCAGGATTAGGGCTAGGGTTAGGGTTATGGTTAGTGTTAGGGCTAGGGTTAGGGTGTTAGGGTGGGGCTAGGGTTAAGGCTAGGGTTAGGTTTAGGGCTAAAGGGGTTAGGGTTAGGCCCAAGTTTAGGGAGGGTTTTTGGGTTTGGTCTAGATTAAGAGGAGGGTTACGTTTGGGATTATAACTAAATTTCGGGCTAAGGTTAGGTTTTTGGGGTAGGGTAAGGTTGGGGGGTTTGAACCAGGGTTAGGGTTAGGGTTATGGTTAGTGTTAGGGCTAGGGTTAGCGAAAAGTTAGGGTGAGGGCTAGGGTTAAGGTTAGGGTTAAGGCTTGGGTTAGGGCTAGGGTGAGGGGTAGGGGGTAGGGTTAGGGTTACTATTTTGGCTAGGGTTAGGGCTAGGTTTAGAGTTCGGGATAGGCTTAGGTTAGGGTTAGGTAACGGGTTATTGTAGGGTTAGGGTTAGGGTTTAATTTTTTGGGTTTGGTCTGGGGGGTTAAGGTTAGTGTTATGGTTAGGGCTAGGATTAGGGGCTGTAAAGCTAGGGGTTAGGGCTAGGGTTAGGATTAGGCAGGGCTAGGGTTAATTTGGTAGGGTTAGAAAAAGGCTAGGATTAGGGCTAGGGTTAGGGCTCTGGAGGGTTAGGGTTAGGGCTACGTTTTGGGCTTGGGTTAGGGTTAGGTAGGGCTAGGGTTAGGGTTCGGGGATGGGTTAGGGCTCAAGTCTCAAGGACTAGGGTTAGGGCTAGGGTTATGGCTGAGGTTAGGGTTAGGGTTAGGGTGAGGGCTAGGGTTAGGGGTTAGGGTTACAACTAGGTATGTAGGGTTTGGGTTCCAAGAACCAAGGGTTAGGCATGATTGGTTTGGAGGAAGCGTTGAACTTAGGACGTATTTAGGGATAGGGTTATGGTAGGCCTTAGGGCTAGGTTTCGGGCTACATTTAATTTTAGCATTAGGGACTGGGCTAGGGTTAGGACTAGGGTTAGAGTTAGGGTTAAGGTTAGGATTTCGGCTAGCATTTTGGGGTAGGTTTAGAGTTAGGGATAGGGATGGGTTAGGGTAAGGGTTAGTGTTAGGGTTTGGGTTTGGGTTAGGGCTAAAGGGTTTTGGGTTAGGTTTTCGTTAGGTTTAAAGGGGTGGGGGTTGGGAATTTTTATGGGTTTTGGGGTGGGTTGGGGTAGCTTTTGCTAGGGTTAGGGCTGGGCTAGGGTTAAGGCTAGGGCTAGGGTTACAGTTAGGGCTAGGGTTAGGATTAAGGCTAGGGTTAGGGTTCTGGTTAGGGTTAGGGTTAGGGCTATGTTTTGTGCTTGGATTAGGGTTAGGGTAGGGCTAGGGTTATGGTAAGGGCTAGGGGGTTTGAGCTAAGTTAAGGGCTAGGGTTAGGGCTAGTTTTAGGGTTAGGGTTAGGGTAGGGCTAGGGTAAAGGGGTAGGGGTAGGTCAAGGTTTAGGGTATCCTTAGTGCATGTGGTTAGGATTAGGGCTAGGGTTTGGGTACCCCGGTAGGTTTTGGGTTAGTGCTAGGGTTAGTGTTAGGGTTAGGGCTACGGTTAAGGCTAGGTTTAGGGTTAGGGGGTAAGTTTTCGGGTAGGTTTAGGGCTTACGGTTAGGGTTAAGGTTTGGGGAAGGCTGATGGGTAGGTTTAGGGCTAGGGTTAGGGCTCTGGTTAGGGTTTGGGTTAGGGCTACATTTTGGGCTTGGGTTAGGGGGGAGGGCTAGGGTTATGGTTAGGGGGTAGGGTTAGGGCAAAGTTTAGGACCAGGGTTAGGACTTGGTTTAGGGCTGTGGTTAAAGGGGTAGGTTTAGGGGTAAAGGGTTTTGGTTAGGGTTAGAGGTAGGGCTAAAGGGGTTTGGGCTAGGGGGAGGTCTAGGTTTAGGGTTAGGGTTAAGGGGGGGTAGGGAGGGCTAGGGGTAGGTCAAGGTTTTCGGCCATGGTTAGGGCTTGGAGTTGGGTTAGGGCTAGGGTTTGGGTACGGGTTAGGTTTAGGGTTAGTGCTAGGGTTAGTGTTAGGGTTAGGGCTACAGTTAAGGGGGTAGGTTTAGGGTTAGGGCTAAGTTTTCGGGTAGGTTTGGGCTTACGGTTAGCGTTAAGGTTTGGGCGAGGCTATGTTTAGGGCTAAAGGGGTTTGGGCTCTGGTTAGGGTTAGGGTTAGGGCTACATTTAGGGCTTGGGTTAGGGTTAGGGTAGGGCTAGGGTTATTTGGGGTAGGGTTAGGGCCAAGTTTAGGTCCAGGGTTAGGGCTTGGTTTAGGGCTGTGGTTAGGGATAGGTTTTGGGCCCAAAGGGTTTTGGTTAGGGTTAGAGGTAGGGCTAGGGTAAGGGCTAGGGGTAGGTCTAGGTTTAGGGCTATGGTTAGGGCTTGGAGTTTGGATTAGGGCTAGGGTTTGGGGAAGGGCTAGAGCAGAGTTTGGGCTAGGGTTACGGCTAGGGTTAGTTTAGGGTTAGGGTTAAATCTAGGGTTTGGGCTAGGGTGAGGGAAAAGGGGGGAGGGGTAGGGGAAGGGGTTTGTGTTTTAAAGGGGGGGTTTAGGGCTAGGTTTAGGGCTAGGTCTAGGGTTACGTTAAAAGCGAGGGCTAGCGTTAGGGCTAGGGGTAGGGCTGGGTTTAGGGCTAGGTTTAAAGGGGTTGGGGCTAGGGTTAGGGCTAGGGCTAGGGTTAGGGTTCAAGCTAGGGCTTGAGTTAGGGGGTTTTGGCTAGGTTTAGGGCTAGGGTTAGGGATATGGCTATCTCCAGGGTTAGCGTTAGGGTTAAAAGGTAGGGTTAGGGTTAGGGCTAGGGGTTGGCCCGTTAGGGCTATCTCCAGGGGTTTTGGGTTGGGTTAGGGTAAAGGGGTTTGGAGTTGGGGGGAAAGGGGTTTGGGCTAAAGGGTTAGGGGGAAGGGATAGAGTTAGCGTAAGGGATACGGCTAGGGTTAGTGTTAGGGTTAGGTGTGGGGATAGGGGGTATTGCTAGTGTTAGGGTAAGGGTTAGTGCTAGGGTAGGGTTATGTCTTGGGTTAGGGTTAGGGCTAGTTCAAAAATTAGGTTTAGCGTTAGGGTTAGGGTAGGGTTGGGGCTAGGGATAGGGCTGTGTTAGGGCTAGGGTTAGGGCTGGGGTTAGGTTTAGGATTAGGTTTAGGACTTGGGTTAAGGCTAGGTGTATGTCTAGTTAGTGTTAGGGTTAGGGTTAAGGTCGGGTTAGGGGGGTAGGGTTAAGGCTAGGGTTAGGGCTTGGGTTAGGGGGTAGGTTTAGGTCTAGGATTGGGTTAGGGCTAGGGTTGGGTTTGGCCTAAGTTTACGGCTAGGGTTTTGGTTAGATCTAGATTTAGGGCTAGGGTTAGGGTTATGGTTAGTGTTAGGGTAGGTGTAGGTCTAGTTAGTGTTAGGGTTAGGTTTAGGGCTAGGGTTAGGATCGCGGTTAAGGCTAGGGCTAGCGATAGGTTTAGGGTTAGGGCCAGGGTTAGTTTTGGGGTTAGTGCTAGGGCTAGGGTTCTTGATTGGGTTAGGGTAGGGCTAGGGCTAGGGTTAGGGCTAGGGTGGGGCTACGGTAAATGCTAGATGTAGGGCTAGGTTTCGGGCTTGGGGTTAGGGTTAGGGCTAGGGTTAGTGCTCGGTTTTGGGGGGAGGTTTAGGGCTTAAGGTTAGGATTAAGGTTAGGGTTAGGCTTAGGGGTAGGGTTAGGCTTAGGGTTAGAATTTTGGGCTACGGTTAGGGCTAGTGTTAGGGTAGGGCTAGGGGGGAAACCCCAGGGTTAGGGGGTAGGGTTAGGGCTAGGGTTAGTTTTAGGGTTAGGGCTAGGGTTAGGCTCAGGGTTAGGGTGTGGGTTAGGACTAGATTTAGGGGGTAGGGTTATGGTTGGGCTTGGGGGTTTGGGTTAGGGTTAGGGTTTGGGTGAGGTTAGGGCTATTGTCGGGTAAGGTTTAGGTTTCGGGAGGGCCCAAGTTTAGGGCTAGGGTTTAGGTTAGGTCTAAAATTTTCGGCTAATGTTAGGGTTATGGTTAGTGTTAGGGTTGGTGTAGGTCTAGGTAGTGTTCGGGTTAGGTTTAGGGCTAGGGTTAGGATCGCGGTTAAGGCTGGGGAAACCAAGGTTTGGGTTAGGGCTAGGTTTAGTTTTGGGGTTAGTGGTGGGCTAAAAAGTTTTTGATTGGGTTAGGGTAGGGCTAGGGCTAGGGTTAGGGCTAGGGTAGGGCTAGGGTTAGTGCTAGGTTTAGGGGTAGGTTTAGGGCTTGGGGTTAGGGTTAGGGCAAGGTTTAGGGCTAGGTTTTGGGGTAGGTTTAGGGCTTGGGGTTAGGATTTTAAAGGGTAGGGCTAGGCTTAGGGGTAGTGTTAGGCTTAGCTAAAGGGTTAGGGCTAGTGTTAGGGTAGGGCTAGGGTTAAATCTAGGGTTAGGGCTAGGGTTAGTGCTAGGGTTAGGGCTAGGGTTAGGGTTAGGGTCCGGGTTAGAGTTCGGATTTGGTTTCAGGTTACGACTGGGTTTAGGGTTAGTGTTAGATTAGGGCTAGGATTAGGTGTAGCTGTATTGCTAGGGTTAGGGCTCTGGTTAGGGTTTGGGCTAAACTAGGGTTACAGTTAGGGCTAGGGTTAGGATTAAAGCTAGGGTAAGGGCTAGGGGGTTTGGGGTCTGGTTAGGAATGCGGTTAGGGGGTAGGGTTAAAGTTAGGGCTAGGATAAGGGTTAAGACTAGGGTTAGGGCTATTCTTAAGGCTACGGTTAAGGTTGGGAAGGCTAGGATTTGGCTGGGGTTAGGGTTAGGATTAGGTTTAGGACTTGGGTTAAGGCTAGGTGTACGTCTAGTTAGTGTTAGGGTTAGGGTTAAGGCTAGGGTTAGGGCTAGGGTTAAGGCTAAGGTTAGGGCTGGGGTTAGGGCTAGGTTTAGGTCTAGGATTAGGGTTACGGCTTTTGGGCCAGGGTTAAGGTTAGGGCTACGGTTGGGCTAAAGGGTTTAAAATTTGGGTTGGGCTAGGGTTAGTGCTAGGGTTAGGGCTAGGGTTAGGGTTAGGGTTTTGGGTTTGGACTAGATTTCGGACCAGGGGTATGGTCGGGCTTAGGGCTAGGGTTCGGTCTAGATTTAATTTTGGCATTAGGGAGTGGGCTAGGGTTAGGACTAGGGTTAGGGTTAGGGTTAGTGTTAGGATTTCGGCTAGGGATAGGGCTAGGTTTAGAGTTAGGGATAGGGCTTTGGGTTAGGGTTAGGGTAAGGGTTAGTGCTAGGGTTAGGGTTAGGGCTAGGGCTAGGGTTAGGGTTTAGTGTTAGGGTTAGGGGTAGGGTTGGGCTGGGGAGGGTTTTGGGGTTTAGGTTCCCGGGTTTAGGGGAGGGCCCCTGGAGGGCTTTGGATTAGGGCTAGCTATTTGCTCAGGTTAGGGCTAGGGTTAGGGTTAAGGCTAGGTCTAGGGTTACAGTTAGGGCTAGGGTTAGAATTAAGGCTAGGTTTAGGGCTAGGGTTAGGGCTCTGGTTAGAGTAAGGGTTAGGGCTATGTTGTGGGCTTGGGTTAGGGTTAGGGTAGGGCTAGGGTTATGGTTTAAAATGCTAGGGTTAGGGTTAAGTTAAGGGCTAGGGTTAGTACTAGGTTTTGGGTTAGTGTTAAAAGGTAGGGCTACGGTTAGGGCTAGGGGTAGGTCTAGGTTTAGGGCAATGGTTAGGACTTGGGTTTAGGATTAGGGCTAAAGGGGTTTTGGGGAAGGGTTAGGGTTAGTGCTAGGGTTAAAGGGGTTTGGGTTAGGGCTACGGTTAGGGCTAGGTTTGGGTTAGGGCTAGGTTTTGGGGTAGGTTTACGGATTTGGGGTTTGGTTTTTAAAAAAAAGGCTAGGCTACGGGTAGGGTTAGGGCTAGGGTTAGGGCTCTGGTTAGGGTTAGGGTTAGGGCTACATTTAGGGCTTGGGTTAGGGTTAGGGTAGGGCTAGGTTTATGGTTAGTGCTAGGGTTATGGCCAAGTTTAGGACCAGGGGTTAGAAATTGGTTTAGGGCTGTGGTTAGGGAAAAGGTTTAGGGCTAGGTTTAGGTTAGGGTTAGGGTAGGGCTAAAGGGGTTTGGGCTAGGGGTAGGTCTAGGTTTTGGGCTATGGTTAGGGCTTGGGGTTTGGATAAGGGCTAGGGCTAGGGTTAGTTTAGGGTTAGGGTTAAATCTAGGGTTAGGTCTAGGGTGAGGGCTAGGGTGAGGGGGAGGGGAAGGGCTAGGGTTAAAGGGGGGGGTTAGGGCTAGGTTTAGGGGTAGGTCTAGGGTTACGGTTGAGCTAGGGCTAGCGTTAGGGCTAGGGGTAGGGCTGGGTTTAGGGCTAGGTTTAGAGCATGGGGCTGGGTTAGGGCTAGGATTAGGATTTAAGCTAGGGCTTGAGTTAGGGTTAGGGCTAGGTTTATGGCTAGGGTTAGCGTTGGGGTATCTCCAGGGTTAGGGAGGGTTAGGGGAGGGTTAGGAATTAAAAAAGGGTTAGGGCTAGGGTTAGGGTAAGGGAAGGGTTAGCGTAAGGGGGTACGGCTAGGGTTAGTGTTAGGTTTGGGGGTAGGGCTATTGCTAGTGTTAGGGTAAGGGTTAGTGCTAGGGTAGGGTTATGTCTTGGGTTAGGGTTAGGGCTAGTTTTAGAGTTAGTGTTAGGGTTAGGGTAGGGTTGGGGGTGGGGTAGGGCTGGGGGGGGCTAGGGTTAGGGCTGGGGCTAGGTTTAGGATTAGGTTTAGGACTTGGGTTAAGGCTAGGTGTACGTCTAGTTAGTGTTAGGGTTAGGGTTAAGGCTCGGGTTAGGGCTAGGGTTAAGGCTAGGGTTAGGGGTTGGGTTAGGGCTAGGTTTAGGTCTAGGATTAGGGGGTTTGGGCTAGGGTTAGGGTTAGGCCTAAGTTTAGGAGGGTTTTGGTTAGATCTAGATTTTTGGGCTAAAGGGGTTTGGGTTAGGGTTAGGGTTAGGGTAGGTGTAGGTCTAGTTAGTGTTAGGGTTAGGTTTAGGGGTAAAGGGTTGGGCGCGGTTAAAAGGGTAGGGGCGGAAAGGGTTTTGGGTTAGGGGGTAGGGTTAGTTTTGGGGTTAGTGCTTGGGCTAGGGTTCTTGATTTTGGGTTAGGGTAGGGGTAGGGCTAGGGTTAGGGCTAGGGTGGGGCTACGGTTAGTGCTTGATGTAGGGCTAGGTTTCGGGCTTGGGGTTAGGGTTAGGGCTAGGGTTAGTGCTAGGTTTTGGGGTAGGTTTAGGGCTTAAGGTTAGGCTTAAGGTTAGGGTTAGGCTTAGGGCTAGGGTTAGGCTTAGGGTTAAAATTAGGGCTACGGTTAGGGCTAATGTTAGGGTAGGGCTAGGGTGAAATTTGGGGTTGGGCTAGGATTAGGGTTAGGGTTAGTTCAGCGTTAGGGCTAGGGTTAGGGTTAGGGTTAGGGTTTGGGTTAGGACCAATTTAGGGCTAGGGTTATCGTTGGGCTTGGGGCTAGGGTTAGGGTTAGGGTTAGGGCTGAGGTTAGGGCTATTGCTCGGGTAAGGTTTAGGTTTCGGGTTAGGCCTAAGTTTAGGGCTAGGGTTAGGGTTAGGGTTAGGGTTAGGGTTAGGGCTAGGGTAGGGCTAGGGGGAGTGCTAGGTGTAGGGCTAGGTTTAGGGCTTGGGGTTAGGGTTAGGGTAGGATTAGGGATATTTTTTGGGGTAGGTTTAGGGCTTAGGGTTAGGATTAAGGTTAGGGCTAGGCTTAGGGGTAGGTTTAGGCTTAGGGAAAGGGTTAGGGCTTCGGTTAGGGTAAGGCTAGGGTTAAATCTAGGGGGTTTGGGGCTAGGGTTAGTGCTAGGGTTAGGGTTAGGGTCCGGGTTAAGGTTTGGGTTTGTGTTCAGGTTACGGCTGGGTTTAGGGTTAGTGTTATAGTTACGCTAGGATTAGGTCTAGCTGTATTGCTAGGGTTAGGGCTATGGTTAGGGTTTGGGGGTGAGCTAGGGTTACAGTTAGGGGGTAGGGTTAGGATTAAGGCTAGGGTAAGGGCTAGGCTTAGGGGGTTTGGGTTGGGTTAGGGGGTTTGGGCTAGGGTTAAAGTTAGGGCTAGGATAAGGGTTAAAAGGGGTTTGGGCTAAGGGTTTGGGCTACGGTTAAGGTTAGGGTAAGGACTAGGATTAGGCTGGGGTTAGGGTTAGGATTAGGTTTCGGGCTTGGGTTAAGGCTAGGTGTACGTCTAGTTAGTGTTAGGGTTAGGGTTAAGGCTAGGGTTAGGGCTAGGGTTAAGGCTAAGGTTAGGGCTGGGGTTAGGGCTAGGTTTAGGTCTAGGATTAGGGTTAGGGCTAGGGTTGGGGAGGGTTACGTTTAAAGGGGGAAAGGTTAGGGCTAGGGTTAAATATAAGGTTAGGGCTAGGGTTAGTGCTAGGGTTAGTGCTAGGGTTAGGGTTAGGGTTAGGGTTTGGGTTAGGACTAGATTTAGGGCTAGGGGTATGGTCGGGCTTAGGGCTAGGGTTCGGTCTAGATTTAATTTTGGCATTAGGGAGTGGGCTAGGGTTAGGACTAGGGTTAGGGTTAGGGTTAGTGTTAGGATTTCGGCTAGGGATAGGGCTAGGTTTAGAGTTAGGGATAGGGGGTAGGGTTAGGGTTAGGGTAAGGGTTAGTGCTAGGGTTAGGGTTAGGGGTTAGGGGAGGGCTAGGGTTAGGGTTAGTGTTAGGGGTTTGGTTAGGGTTAGGGTTAGGGTCAGTGTTTGGGTTCAAAGGGGGGGCTGGGTTTAGGGTTAGTTTCATGGTTAGGGCTAAGGGTTTGGGCTAACTATATTGTCAGGTTAGGGCTAGGGTTAGGGTTAAGGCTAAAAGGCTAGGGTTACAGTTAGGGCTAGGGTTAGGATTAAAAGGGTAGGTTTAGGGCTAGGGGGGTTTGGGCTCTGGTTAAGAGTTAGGGTTAGGGGGTATGTTGTGGGCTTGGGTTAGGGTTAGGGTAGGGTTAAAGGGGTTTTGGTTAGTGCTAGGGTTAGGGTTAATTTAAGGGCTAGGGTTAGTATAGGTTTTGGGTTAGTGTTAGAGGTAGGGTACCCGGGTTTGGGCTAGGGGTAGGTCTAGGTTTAGGGCTATGGTTAGGGCTTGGGGTTAAAGGGTTATGGCTAGGGTTTGGGGAAGGGTTAGGGTTAGTGCTAGGGTTAGGGTTAAAGGGGTTTGGGCTACGGTTAAAGGGGTAGGTTTAGGGTTAAAGGGGTAGGTTTTTTGGGGGGTTTCCCGGGTTTGGGGGTTAAAGGGGTTAAAATTTTGGCTAGGCTACGGGTAGGGTTAGGGCTAGGGTTAGGGCTCTGGTTAGGATTAGGGTTAGGGCTACGTTTTGGGCTTGGGTTAGGGTTAGGGGAGGGGGTAGGGGGTTTTGGTTAGGGGGTAGGGTTAGGGGGAAAGGTTAGGACTAGGGTTAGGGCTAGGGTTAGGGCTGTGGTTAGGGATAGGTTTAGGGGGTAGGGGGTTTGTGTAATTTTTTGGGGGAGGGTTAGAGCTAGGGCTAGGGTTAGGGCTAGGGGTAGGTCTAGGTTTAGGGGTATGGTTGGGGCTTGTGGTTAGGATTAGGGCTAGGGTTTGGATAAGGGTTAGGGCTAGGGCTAGGGTTAGGTTAGGGTTAGGGTTAAATCTAGGGTTAGGGCTAGGGTGAGGGATAGGGTGAGGGATGGGTTAAGGCGGGGGGAGGGGTAGGTTTAGGTCTAGGTCTAGGGTTACGGTTAGAAAGGGCTAGCGTTAGGGCTAGGGGTAGGGCTGGGTTTAGGGCTAGGTTTAGGGCTTGGGGCTAGGGTTAGGGCCAGGGCTAGGGTTAGGGTTATAGCTAGGGCTAGAGTTAGGGTTAGGGCTAGTGTTAGGTCTAGGGTTTTGGGGTCCTTTTTAGGGTTAGGGTTAGGGTTAGGCCCAAAGGGGTTTGGGTTAGGACTAGGGGGTTTTTGCTAGGGTCAGGGTTAGGGGAAGGGGTTTGGGCTCGGGTTAGGGCTAGGTTTAGCGCTGGGGTTAGGGCCAGGTTTAGAGATAGGTTTAGGGCTAGATGTATGGCTAGGATTAGGGTTAGGGTTTTGCGCTATGGTTAGGACTAGGTTAGGGTTAGAGTTAAAAGTTAAACTTTGGGCTAGGGTTAAGGTTAAAGGTCAAATTTTTTTTGGGTAGGGTTACGGTTGGTATTAGAACTTAAAGGGTTTTTGGGTAGGGCTAGGGTTAGGGTTAGGCTAGGGTTAGCACTAGGGTTAAAGGGGTAGGGTTAGGGGGTTTTGGTTAGTGTTAGGGCTAGGGTTAGGGCTAAAGTTCGGTTTAGGGGGTAGGGTTAAGGCTAGGGTTAGTTTTAGGGCTAGAGTTAGGGTTAAAGGCCCAAAATTTAGGGCTAAAGGGGTTTTGGGGTTTGGTCTAGATCAAGGGCTAGGGTTACGTTTGGGATTATAATAAGTTTTGGGCTAAAGGGGTTTTGGGTTTAAAGGGGTAGGGTAAAAGGGTAAAGGGGTTTGCACCAGGATTAGGGCTAGGGTTAGGGTTAGGGTTAGTGTTAGGGCTAGGGTTAGGGATAAAGTTAGGGTGAGGGCTAGGGTTAAGGTTAGGGTTAAGGCTTGGGTTTGGGCTAGGGTGAAGGGGGAGGGCTACGGGGTTTGGGTTCGATTTTGGCTAGGGTTAAAGGGTAGGTTTAGAGTTCGGGATAGGGTTAGGGCTAGGGTTATGTAGCGGGTTATTGCTAGGGTTAGGGTTAGGGCTAGCATTAGAGTTAGGGTTTAGTTTCAGGTTAGGTCGGGTTAAGGTTAGTGTTATGGTTAGGGCTAGGTTAGGGCTAGCTGTATTGCTAGGGTTAGGGCTAGGGATAGGTTAGGGGGTTTGGGTTAGGGCTACGGTTAAGGCTAGGTTTAGGGTAAGGCTAAGTTTTGGGTAGGTTTAGGGCTTACGGTTAGGGTTAAGGTTTGGGCAAGGCTGATGGGTAGGTTTAGGGCTAGGGTTAGGGCTCTGGTTAGGGTTAGGGTTAGGGCTACATTTAGGGGGTTGGGTTAGGGTTAGGGTAGGGCTAGGGTTATGGTTAGTGCTAGGGTTATGGCCAAGTTTAGGACCAGGGTTAGGACTTGGTTTAGGGCTGTGGTTAGGGGGTAGGTTTAGGGCTAGGTTTAGGTTTAGGGTTAGAGGTAGGGCTAGGGTTAGGGCTAGGGGTAGGTCTAGGTTTAGGGCTATGGTTAAAGGGGTTGGGGTTTGGATTAGGGCTAAAGGGGTTTTGGTTAAGGGTAGGGCTAGGGTTAAATTTAAAGGGGTTTGGGTTAAATTAGGGTTAGGTTAGGGTGAGGGCTAGGGTGAGGGGTAGGGGGGAAAGGGGTAGGGTTAAGGCGGGGGTTAGGGTAGGTTTAGGGCTAGGTCTAGGGTTACGGTTAGAGCTGGGGTAGCGTTAGGGGGTAGGGGTAGGGCTGGGTTTAGGGGTAAAGGTTTTGGGCTTGGGGGGTAAAGGGGTTTGAGCTAGGGCTAGGGTTAGGGTTAACTAGGGCTTTAGTTAGGGTTAGGGCTAGGGTTAGGGATGGGTTAGCGTTTGGGGTACCTTTCCCGGGTTAGGGTTAGTGTTAGGGTCAAGGGGTTTGGGTTTTGGGGGTTTTGGGGTTTGGGCTAGGGTTAGGGTAAGGGATAGGGTTCCTAAAAACGGCTAGGGTTAGTGTTAGGGTTAGGTTTGGGGGTAGGGGTTTTTGCTAGTGTTAGGGTAAGGGTTAGTGCTAGGGGAGGGGTTTGTCTTGGGTTTGGGTTAGGGCTAGTTCTAGAGTTAGGGTTAGGGTTAGGGTAGGGTTGGGGCTAGGGATAGGGCTGTGTTAGGGCTAGGGTTAGGGCTGGGGTTAGGTTTAGGATTAGGTTTAGGACTTGGGTTAAAGGGTGGTGTACGTCTAGTTAGTGTTAGGGGTTTGGGGTTAAAGGGTCGGGTTAGGGCTAGGGTTAAGGGGTAGGGTTAGGGTTGGGGGTTTGGGCTAGGTTTAGGTCTAGGATTAGGGCTAGGGCTAGGGTTAGGGGTTTGGCCTAAATTTACGGCTTGGGTTTTGGTTAGATCTAGATTTAGGGCTAGGGTTAGGGTTATGGTTAGTGTTAGGGTAGGTGTAAAGGTTTAAATTAGTGTTAGGGTTAGGTTTAGGGCTAGGGTTAAAGGGTCGCCGGGAAGGCTAGGGCTAGCGATAGGTTTAGGGTTAAAGGGGTAGGTTTAGTTTTGGGGTTAGTGCTAGGGCTAGGGTTCTTGATTGGGTTAGGGTAGGGCTAGGGCTAGGGTTAGGGCTAGGGAAAGGGGTAAAGGGGTTTGTGCTAGGTGTAGGGGGTAGGTTTAGGGCTTGGGGTTAGGGTTAGGGTAGGATTTGGGATAGGTTTTGGGGGGAGGGTTAGGGCTTAGGGTTAGGATTAAAAGGGTTTGGGCTTTGGGTTTGGGGTAGGTTTAGGCTTAAGGGGGAAAAGGGGTTTGGGCTTCGGTTAGGGGGGCCCAGGGGGTTTAAAACTTGGGTTAGGACTAGGGTTAGTGCTAGGGTTAGGGCTAGGGTTAGGGTTAGGGTCCGGGTTTGAGTTGGGTTTGTGTTCAGGTTACGGCTGGGGTTTAAAGGGGTTTGTGTTATAGTTAGGGCTAGGATTAAGTTTAGCTGTATTGCAAAGGGGTTTGGGCTATGGTTAGGGTTTGGGCTGAGCTAGGGTTACAGTTTGGGCTAAAAGGGTTTGGATTAAGGCTAGGGGAAGGGCTAGGCTTAGGGGTCTGGTTGGGTTGGGTTAGGGGGTAGGGTTAAAGTTAGGGATAGGATAAGGGTTAAAAAGGGGTTTGGGGTAGGCTTAGGGCTACGGTTAAGGTTAGGGTAAGGATAGGATTTTGGCTGGGGTTAGGGTTAGGATTAGGTTTCGGGCTTGGTTTAAGGCTAGGTGTACGTCTAGTTAGTGTTAGGGTTAGGGTTAAGGCTAGGGTTAGGGCTAGGGTTAAGGCTAAGGTTAGGGCTGGGGTTAGGGCTAGGGTTAGGGTTAAGGGAGGGTTAGGGCCAGGGTTAAGGTTAGGGCTCGGTTAGGGCTAGGGTTAAATATAAGGTTAGGGCTAGGGTTAAATGCTAGGGTTAGTGCTAGGGTTAGAGTTAGGGTTAGGGTTTGGGTTAGGACTAGATTTAGGGCTAGGGGTATGGTCGGGCTTAGGGCTAAGGGGTTTGGGTTTAAAATTTTAAATTTTTGGGATTAGGGAGTGGGATAGGGTTAGGACTAGGGTTAGGGTTAGGGTTAGTGTTAGGATTTCGGCTAGGGATAGGGCTAGGTTTAGAGTTAGGATAGGGCTAGGGTTAGGGTTAGGGTAAGGGTTAGTGCTAGGGTTAGGGGTTAGGGCTAGGGCTAGGGTTAGGGTTAGTGTTACGGTTAGGGCTAAGGGTTAGGGCTAGGGTGAGTGTTTGGGTTCAGGTTGGGGCGGGGTTTAGGGTTAGTTTCATGGTTAGGGCTAGGATTAGGGCTAGCTATATTGCTCAGGTTAGGGTCAGAACTTAGGAACTTAAGGCTAGGTCTAAGGTTACAGTTAGGGCTAGGGTTAGAGGATTAAGGCTAGGTTTATGGCCCGGGTTAGGGCTCTGGTTAAGAGTTAGGGTTAGGGCTATGTTGTGGGGTTCTGGGTCTAGGGTCTACGGTAGGGTTAGGGTTGTGGTTAGTGCTAGGGTTAGGAATGAGGGTTAGGGCTACGGTTAAAATGCAGAGGTTTAAACTCTAGGGGCTAAGTTTTCCTTTTGGGTAGGTTTAGGGCTTACGGTTAGGGTTAAGGTTTGGGGCAAGGCTGAATGGGTCAGGGTTCTAGGGCTAAGGGGTTAGGGCTCCGGGGTTAGGATTAGGGTTAGGGCTACGTTTTGGGCTTGGGTTGTAGAATTTAGGGTAGGGCTAGGACTTAATGCTAGGGCTAGGGTTAGAGAGCAAAGGTTAGGACTAGGGTTAGAGGGGGCTAGGGTTAGGGCTGTGGTTAGGGAGAAGAAATTGGAGGGCTAGGGTTAGTACTAGGTTTAGGGTTAGGGTTAGAGCTAGGGGGCTAGGGTTAGGGCTAGGGGTAGGTCTAGGTTTATGGCTATGGTTGGGGCTTGGGGTTTGGATTAGGGCTAGGGTTTGGTTAAGGGAGAGGGCTAGGGTTAGTTTAGGGTTAGGGTTAAATCTAGGGTTAGGGTTAGGGTGAGGGCTAGGGTGAGGGGTAGGGGAAGGGCTAGGGTTAAGGCGGGGGTTAGGGCTAGGTTTAGGGCTAGGTCTAGGGTTACGGTTAGAGCTAGGGCTAGCGGTAGGGCTAGGGGTAGGGCTGGGTTTAGGACTAGGTTTAGGGCTTGGGGCTAGGGTTAGGGCTACGGCTAGGGTTAGGATTCAAGCTAGGGCTTGAGTTAGGGTTAGGGCTAGGGTTATGGCTAGGGTTAGCGTTAGGGCTATCTCCAGGGTTAGGGTTAGGGTTAGGGTCAGGGTTAGGAGTTGGGGTTTGGGTTAGGGCTAGGGTTAGGGTAAGGGATAGGGTTAGCGTAAGGGATACGGCTAGGGTTAGTGTTAGGTTTGGGGTAGTTCTATTGCTAGTGTTAGGGTAAGGGTTAGTGCTAGGGTAGGGTTATGTCTTGGGTTAGGGTTAGGGCTAGTTTAAAAGTTAGGGTTAGCGTTAGGGTTAGGGTAGGGTTGGGGCTAGGGATAGGGCTGGGTTAGGGCTAGGGGTTAGGGCTAGGGGTTACGTTTAGGATTAGGTTTAGTTCTTGGGTTAAAGGGTAGGTGTACGTCTAGATAGTGTTAGGGTTAGGGTTAAGGCTCGGGTTAGGGCTAGGGTTAAGGCTAGGGTTAAGACTTGGGTTAGGGCTAGGTTTAGGTCTAGGATTAGGGTTAGGGCTAGGGTTAGGGTTAGGCCTAAGTTTACGGCTAGGGTTTTGGTTAGATCTAGATTTAGGGCTAGGGTTAGGGTTATGGTTAGTGTTAGGGTAGGTGTAGGTCTAGTTAGTGTTAGGGTTAGGTTTAGGGCTAGGGTTAGGATCGCGGTTAAGGCTAGGGCTAGCGATAGGTTTAGGGTTAGGGCTAGGGTTTGTTTTTGGGTTAGTGCTAGGGCTAGGGTTCTTGATTGGGTTAGGGTAGGGCTAGGGCTAGGGTTAGGGCTAGGGTGGGGCTACGGTCAGTGCTAGATGTAGGGCTAGGTTTCGGGCTTGGGGTTAGGGTTAGGGCTAGGGTTAGTGCTAGGTTTTGGGGTAGGTTTAGGGCTTAGGGTTAGGATTAAGGTTAGGGTGTAGGCTTAGGACTAGGGTTAGGCTTAGGGTTAGAATTAGGGCTACGGTTAGGGCTAGTGTTAGGGTAGGGCTAGGGTGAAATCTAGGGTTAGGGCTAGGGTTAGGGCTAGGGTTAGTTCTAGGGTTAGGGCCAGGGTTAGGCTTAGGGTTAGGGTGTGGGTTAGGACTAGATTTAGGGCTAGGGTTATGGTTGGGCTTGGGGCTAGGGGTTAGGGTTAGGGTTAGGGCTGAGGTTAAGGCTATTGCTCGGGTTAGGTTTAGGTTTTGGGTTAGGGCAAAGGTTAGGACTAGGGTTAGGGCTAGGGTTAGGGCTGTGGTTAGGGATAGGCTTAGGGCTAGGGTTAGTGCTAGGTTAGGGTTAGGGTTAGAGCTAGGGCTAGGGTTAGGGCTAGGGATAGGTCTAGGTTTAGGGCTATGGTTGGGGCTTGTGGTTAGGATTAGGGCTAGGGTTTGGATAAGGGTTAGGGCTAGGGCTAGGGTTAGGTTAGGGTTAGGGTTAAATCTAGGGTTAGGGCTAGGGTGAGGGATAGGGTGAGGGATAGGGTTAAGGCGGGGGTTAGGGCTAGGTTTAGGGCTAGGTCTAGGGTTACGGTTAGAGATAGGGCTAGCGTTCGGGCTAGGGGTAGGGCTGGGTTTAGGGCTAGGTTTAGGGCTTGGGGCTAGGGTTAGGGCCAGGGGTAGGGTTAGGGTTCAAGCTAGGGCTAGAGTTAGGGTTAGGGCTAAGGTTAGGCCCAGGGTTAGGGTTAGGACTAGGGTTAGGGCTAGGGTTAGGGTTATGGTAAGGTTAGGGCTGGGTTTAGGGCTAGGTTTAGCGCTGGGGTTAGGTCCAGGTTTAGAGATAGGTTTAGGGCTAGATGTATGGCTAGGATTAGGGTTAGGTTTAGCGCTATGGTTAGGGCTAGGTTAGGGTTAGGGTTAATGTTAGAGCTAGGGCTAGGGTTAAGGTTAGGTCTAGTTTTATGGCTAGGGTTACGGTTGGTCTTAGAACTAAGGTTCGGGCTAGGGTCAGGGTTAGGGTCTAGGCTAGGGTTAGCACTAGGGTTAGGGCTAGGGTTAGGGTTATGGTTAGTGTTAGGGCTAGGGTTAGGGCTAAAGTTGAGTTAGGGCTAGGTTTAAGGCTAGGGTTAGTTTTAGGGCTAGGGTTAGGGTTAGGCCTAAGATTAGGGCTAGGGTTTTGGTTAGGTCTAGGTCAAGGGCTAGGGTTACGTTTGGGATTATAACTAAGTTTCGGGTTAGGGTTTGGTTTAGGGATAGGGTCAAGGCTAGGGTTAGCACCAGGATTAGGGCTAGGGTTAGGGTTATGGTTAGTTTTAAGGCTAGGGTTAGGGCGAAAGTTAGGGTGAGGGCTAGGGATAAGGCTAGGGTTAGGGTTAGGGCTTGGGTTAGGGTTAGGCCTAAGTTTAGGGCTAGGGTTTTGGTTAGGTCTAGATTAAGGGGTAGGGGTACGTTTGGGATTATAACTAATTTTCGGGCTAAGGTTAGGTTTAGGGATAGGGTCAAGGCTCGGGTTAGCACCAGGGTTAGGGGTAGGGTTAGGGTTATGGTTAGTGTTAGGGCTAGGGTTAGGGATAAAGTTAGGGTGAAGGCTAGGGTTAAGGGTAGGGTTAAGGTTAAGGTTAGGGTTAGGGTGAGGGGTAGGGCTAGGGTTAGGGTTACGATTTTGGCTAGGGTTAGGGATAGGTTTAGAGTTCGGGATAGGGTTAGGGCTAGGGTTAGGTAACGGGTTATTGCTAGGGTTAGGGTTAGGGCTAGCGTTAGGGTTAGGGTTTAGGTTCAGGTTAGGTCTGGGTTAAGGTTAGTGTTATGGTTAGGGCTAGGATTAGGCTAGCTGTATTGCTAGGGTTAGGGCTAGGGTTAGGATTAGGCCTAGGGCTAGGGTTACAGTTTCGGCTAGGGTTAGGATTAAGGCTAGAGTTAGGGCTAGGGTTTGGACTCTGGTTAGGGTTAGGGTTAGGGCTACGTTTTGGGCTTGGGTTAGGGTTAGGGTAGGGCTAGGCTTATGGTTAGGCATGGGTTAGGGCTCAGTTTAGGACTAAGGTTAGGGCTAGGGTTATGGCTGAGGTTAGGGTTAGGGTTAAGGTTAGGGCTAGGGCTAGGGCTAGGGCTAGGGTTAGGGTTAGGGTTAGGGTTTGGGTTCAGGTTAGGGTTAGGGTTACGGTTTGGGTTAGGGTTTGGGTTAGGACTGTATTTAGGGATAGGGTTATGGATGGATTTTGGGCTAGGTTTCGGGCTAGATTTAATTTTAGCATTAGGGACTGGGCTAGGGTTAGGACAAGGGTTAGAGTTAGGGTTAGGGTAAGGATTTCGGAGCGTTAGGGCTAGGTTTAGAGTTAGGGATAGGGATAGGGCTAGGGTAAGGGTTAGTGCTAGGGTTAGGGTTTGGGTTAGGGCTAGGGTTAGGGTTAGGGTTTGGGTTCAGGTTAGGGCTGGGTTTAGGGTAAGTGTTATGGTTAGGGCTAGGATTAGGGCTAGCTGTATTACTAGGGTTAGGGCTAGGGTTAGGGTTAGGGCTAGAGCTAGGGTTACAGTTAGGGCTAGGGTTAGGATTAAGGCTAGGGTTAGGGTTCTGGTTAGGGTTAGGGTTAGGGCTATGTTTTGTGCTTGGATTAGGGTTAGGGTAGGGCTAGGGTTTTGGTAAGGGCTAGGGTTAGAGCTGTTAAGGGCTACGGTTAGGGCTAGTTTTAGGGTTAGGGTTAGAGGTAGGGCTAGGGTCATGGCTAGGGGTAGGTCTAGGTTTAGGGCTATGGTTGGGGCTTGTGGTTAGGATTAGCGCTAGGGTTTGGAAAAGGGTTAGGGCTAGGGCTAGGGTTAGGTTAGGGTTAGGGTTAAATCTAGGGTTAGGGCTAGGGTGAGGGAAAGGGTGAGGGATAGGGTTAAGGCGGGGGTTAGGGCTAGGTTTAGGGCTAGGTCTAGGGTACGGTTAGAGATAGGGCTAGCGTTAGGGCTAAGGGTAGGGCTGGGTTTAGGGCTAGGTTTAGGGCTTGGGGCTAGGGTTAGGGTCAGGGCTAGGGTTAGGGTTAAAGCTAGGGCTAGAGTTAGGGTTAGGGCTAGGGTTAGGGTTAGGTCTAGGGTTACGGGTTAGGCTAGCTCTAGGGTTAGGGTTAGGGTTAGGGCCAGGGTTAGGGTTAGGACTGGGTTAGGGCTAGGGTTAGGTTAGGGAAGGTTAGGGCTGGGGTTAGGGCTAGGTTTAGCGCTGGGGTTAGGGCCAGGTTTAGAGATAGGTTTAGGGCTAGATGTATGGCTAGGATTAGGGTTAGGTTTAGCGCTATGGTTAGGCTAGGTTAGGGTTAGGGTTAATGTTAGAGCTAGGGCTAGGGTTAAGGTTAGGTCTAGTTTTATGGCTAGGGTTACGGTTGGTATTAGAACTAAGGTTCGGGCTAGGGCTAGGGTTAGGGTCTAGGCTAGGGTTAGCACTGAGGGTTAGGGCTAGGGTTAGGGTTATGGTTTGTGTTAGGGCTAGGGTTAGGGCTAAAGTTCGGTTTAGGGCTAGGGTTAAGGCTAGGGTTAGTTTTAGGGCTAGAGTTAGGGTTAGGCCTAAGTTTAGGGCTAGGGTTTTGGTTAGGTCTAGATCAAGGGGTAGGGTTACGTTTGGGATTATAACTAAGTTTCGGGCTAGGG
The DNA here is from genome assembly GCA_948474755.1 of Ctenosaura bakeri. NCBI lineage: Eukaryota > Metazoa > Chordata > Lepidosauria > Squamata > Iguanidae > Ctenosaura > Ctenosaura bakeri. The sequence continues at coordinate 24,518 of CAOLHI010006386.1, forward strand.
TTTGGTTTAGGGATAGGGTCAAGGCTAGGGTTAGCACCAGGATTAGGGCTAGGGTTAGGGTTAGGGTTAGTGTTAGGGCTAGGGTTAGGGATAAAGTTAGGGTGAGGGCTAGGGTTAAAGTTAGGGTTAAGGCTTGGGTTTGGGCTAGGGTGAGGGGTAGAGCTAGGGTTAGGGTTACGATTTTGGTTAGGGTTAGGGCTAGGTTTAGAGTTCGGGATAGGGTTAGGGCTAGGGTTATGTAGCGGGTTATTGCTTGGGTTAGGGTTAGGGCTAGCGTTAGGGTTAGGGTTTAGTTTCAGGTTAGGTCTGGGTTAAGGTTAGTGTTATGGTTAGGGCTAGGATTAGGGCTAGCTGTATTGCTAGGGTTAGGGCTAGGGATAGGATTAGGGTTAGGGTTAGGGCTACGGTTAAGGCAAGGTTTAGGGTTAGGGCTAAGTTTTCGGGTAGGTTTAGGGCTTACGGTTAGGGTTAAGGTTTGGGCAAGGCTGATGGGTAGGTTTAGGGCTAGGGTTAGGGCTCTGGTTAGGGTTAGGGTTAGGGCTACATTTAGGGCTTGGGTTAGGGTTAGGGTAGGGCTAGGGTTATGGTTAGTGCTAGGGTTATGGCCAAGTTTAGGACCAGGGTTAGGACTTGGTTTAGGGCTGTGGTTAGGGATAGGTTTAGGGCTAGGTTTAGGTTAGGGTTAGAGGTAGGGCTAGGGTTAGGGCTAGGGGTAGGTATAGGTTTATGGCTATGGTTAGGGCTTGGGGTTTGGATTAGGGCTAGGGTTTGGTTAAGGGCTAGGGCTAGGGTTAGTTTAGGGTTAGGGTTAAATCTAGGGTTAGGTCTAGGGTGAGGGCTAGGGTGAGGGGTAGGGGAAGGGCTAGGGTTAAGTCGGGGGTTAGGGTTAGGTTTAGGGCTAGGTCTAGGGTTACGGTTAGAGCTAGGGCTAGCGTTAGGGCTAGGGGTAGTGCTGGGTTTAGGGCTAGGTTTAGGGCTTGGGGCTAGGGTTAGGGCTAGGGCTAAGGTTAGGATTCAAGCTAGGGCTTGAGTTAGGGTCAGGGCTAGGGTTATGGCTAGGGTTAGCGTTAGGGCTATCTCCAGGGTTAGGGTTAGGGTTAGGGTCAGGGTTAGGAGTTGGGGTTTGGGTTAGGGCTAGGGTTAGGGTAAGGGATAGGGTTAGCGTAAGGGATACGGCTAGGGTTAGTGTTAGGGTTAGGGCTACGGTTAAGGCTAGGTTTAGGGTTAGGGCTAAGTTTTCGGGTAGGTTTAGGGCTTACGGTTAGGGTTAAGGTTTGGGCGAGGCTGATGGGTAGGTTTAGGGCTAGAGTTAGGGCTCTGGTTAGGGTTAGGGTTAGGGCTACATTTAGGGCTTGGTTTAGGGTTAGGGTAGGGCTAGGGTTATGGTTAGGGCTAGGGTTATGGCCAAGTTTAGGACCAGGGTTAGGGCTTGGTTTAGGGCTGTGGTTAGGGATAGGTTTAGGGCTAGGTTTAGGTTAGGGTTAGAGGTAGCGCTAGGGTTAGGGCTAGGGGTAGGTCTAGGTTTAGGGCTATGGTTAGGGTTTGGGGTTTGGATTAGGGCTAGGGTTTGGTTAAGGGCTAGGGCAGGGTTAGGGCTAGGGTTAGGGCTAGGGTTAGTTTAGGTTTAGGGTTAAATCTAGGGTTAGGGCTAGGGTGAGGGCTAGGATGATGGGTAGAGGAAGGGCTAGTGTTAAGGCGGGGGTTAGGGCTAGGTTTAGGGCTAGGTCAAGGGTTAGGGTTAGAGCTAGGGCTAGCGTTAGGGCTAGGGGTAGGGCTGGGTTTAGGGCTAGGGTTAGGGCTTGGGGCTAGGGTTAGGGCTAGGGCTAGGGTTAGGGTTCAAGCTAGGGCTTGAGTTAGGGTTAGGGCTAGGGTTAGGGCTAGGGTTAGGGCTAGGGCTAGCTCCAGGGTTAGGGTTAGGGTTAGGGCCAGGGTTAGGGTTAGGGATAGGGTTAGAGTTAGGAGTTGTGGTTTGGGTTAGGGCTAGGGTTAGGGTAAGGGATAGGGTTAGCGGAAGGGATACGGCTAGGGTTAGTGTTAGGGTTAGGTTTGGGGGTAGGGCTATTGCTAGTGTTAGGGTAAGGGTTAGTGCTAGCGTAGGTTTATGTCTTGGGTTAGGGTTAGGTCTAGTTCTAGAGTTAGGGTTAGGGTTAGGGTTAGGGTAGGGTTGGGGCTAGGGATAGGGCTGGGTTATGGCTAGGGTTAGGGCTGGGGTTAGGTTTAGGATTAGGTTTAGGACTTGGGTTAAGGCTAGGTGTACGTCTAGTTAGTGTTAGGGTTAGGGTTAAGGCTCGGGTTAGGGCTAGGGTTAAGGCTAGGGTTAGGGCTTGGGTTAGGGCTAGGTTTAGGTCTAGGATTAGGGTTAGGGCTAGGGTTTGGGTTAGGCCTAAGTTTACGGCTAGGGTTTTGGTTAGATCTAGATTTAGGGCTAGGGTTAGGGTTATGGTTAGTGTTAGGGTAGGTGTAGGTCTAGTTAGTGTTAGGGTTAGGTTTAGGGCTAGGGTTAGGATCGCGGTTATGGCTAGGGCTAGCGATAGGTTTCGGGTTAGGGCTAGGGTTAGTGCTAGGTTTTGGGGTAGGTTTAGGGCTTAAGGTTAGGATTAAGGTTAGGGTTAGGCTTAGGGGTAGGGTTAGGCTTAGGGTTAGAATTAGGGCTACGGTTAGGGCTAGTGTTAGGGTAGGGCTAGGGTGAAATCTAGGGTTAGGGCTAGGGTTAGGGTTAGGGTTAGTTCTAGGGTTAGGGCTAGGGTTAGGGTTAGGGTTAGGGTTTGGGTTAGTACTAGATTTATTGCTAGGCTTATGGTTGGGCTTGGGGCTAGGGTTAGGGTTAGGGTTAGGGCTGAGGTTAGGGCTATTGCTCGGGTAAGGTTTAGGTTTCGGGTTAGGCCTAAGTTTAGGGCTAGGGTTTAGTTTAGGTCTAGATTTATGGCTAAGGTTAGGGTTATGGTTAGTGTTAGGGTTGGTGTAGGTCTAGTTAGTGTTAGGGTTAGGTTTAGGGCTAGGGATAGTATCGCGGCTAAGGCTGGGGTAGCGATAGGTTTCGGGTTAGGGCTAGGTTTAGTTTTGGGGTTAGTGCTAGGGCTAGGGTTCTTGATTGGGTTAGGGTAGGGCTAGGGCTAGGGTGAGGGCTAGGGTAGGGCTAGGGTTAGTTCTAGGTGTAGTGCTAGGTTTAGGGCTTGGTATTAGGGTTTGGGAAGGATTAGGGATAGGTTTTGGGGTAGGTTTAGGGCTTAGGGTTAGGATTA